>PITA01003908.1:0-131336 GCA_004023965.1 Spilogale gracilis
GGAAACGAAACAACAGAGACTTTGAACACAGAAACAAACTGAGGGACTTGGAGGGAGGGGGGTGGAGGGATGGGAGAGCCTGGTGGTGGGTACTGGGGACACCTAAAGCGGGGAGCACTGGGTGTGGGGAATGGGGAATGAATCTTGAAACACTGGAAAAAAAAATTTAGTAACAATAAAAAAAAATAATAATAATAATAAAAAAAAAGAAAGTTCTAAAAAACAAAAAACAAAAAACAAAAAAAAATTAAAAAAAGACAACTACATAAAGTAATAATTTTAAAACTATGTTGATGGGCTAATATAAATGATGTAATTTGTATGACAATAAAGCACAAAGGAGGATGGAAAGAATGGAGCAAGTTTTAACAAAATTGTTTTAAGTTAAGAAGTTAATAGTCAGCTCCAGGGAAATCTCTATGAAAGCAACTTGAAAACATATACTTGAAGAAAGAACAAGGGAATTAAAATGGTATACAAGAAAATAACAAAAAATACTAAAGGGGAAGATGTAAGTTTGACCTGATTTAGCAGTTATATTAAAAGTAAACAGATTAGGGACGTCTGGGTGGCTCAGTTGGTTAAGTGACTGCCTTCAGCTCAGGTCATGATCCTGGAGACCCGGGATCCAGCCCCACATCGGGCTCCCTGCTCAGCGGGAACCCTGCTTCTCCCTATCTCACTCCCCTTGCTTGTGTTCCCTCTCTGGCTGTGTTTCTCTCTGTCAAATAAATAAAATCTTTAAAAAAAAAAAGTAAACAGATTAAACACTTCAATTGAAAGATAGATACTGGAAGAACAGGTTAAAAACAAAGAGACAAACAAATAACATGACCCAATTATATGTGGTGGACAAGAGATACATTTTAGATTAAAACACATATGAATAGGTTAAAGATAGAGGAATGGAGTAAGATATACTATGCCTTTCTAACCTAAAGAGTAACCTAAAGAACTGAGGTGTTATACACTATCAGACAAAATATGCTGGTAAAAAAAAAAAATGTTACTAGAGATTTAAAAAAGGATTTTTTATGAGTCAATCTATCAAGAAGATATAAAAATTATAAACATTATGCATCCAATAGCAGAATAAAATGTGTAGAACACCATACACAAAAACACAGAACTGAAGGGAAAAATGGAAAATTCAATGATTTTCTATTTGAAGTGTAATAATAATAATTGAAGGTTTCAATACTCCCTTTCAGTAATGGATATAGCAACAGCAGAAGAACAACAAGAAATTAGAAAATGAAAAAAACAAAAACCAAAAAGTTCTATCAAACATCTGTGTACTCCTGCACTCCACCATCAACAGAAGACATTTTTCTCAAGTTCAGATGGAACAGCCTACAGGGTATACAATAAAATAGTTTGTAAAACAGGTCTCAATAAATTTAATAGGTTGAAATCATACAAAGTATGTTTTCAGACTACAGTGGAATTAGAACTTAACAGGAAAGAAAATATGACAAAATGACAATATGTAGAAATTAATGCTTTCCTAAATAACTAATAGGTCAAAAAAGAAATTACAAAGTTAATTAGAAAATACTTTGAGGTGGAATAAAAATAAAATACAGCATACCGGCACTTGAGGGATGCAGCTGAGGTGAAGCAGTGCCTGGGAGAAAATTATAGTTGTAAATGTCTACATCAAAGAAGGCAATCTAACCTTCCACCTTAAAAAACTAGGAAAGGAAGAGTAAATTAAATGCAAAATAAACAGAAAGAAGAAAGAAGTAAAGATGAGAAAGGAAATGAAATAAAAAATAGAAAAAACTTAGGAAAGCTCAATGAAACCAAAAACTATCTCAGAAAAAAGATCAGCAAAATTGACAAACATTTAGTTAGACTAACAAAAAGAAAGGAGAGAAGACTCAAATTACAGGGTCATCTGGGTGACTCAGTTGGTTAAGTGTCTGCCTTCAGCTCAGGTCATGATCCCAGAATCCAAGAATCAAGCTCCACATTGGGCTCCCCACTCAGGGGAGTCTGTTTCTCCCTCTCACCCTCCCCATCTTGTTCACTCTCTCACTGTCTCTCTCTCAAATAAATAAAACTTTTTTAAAAAAAAGACTCAAATTACTAAAATAAGGAATTAAAGAGAAACTATTAGTGCAACTTTAGAGAAATAAAAGGATAATGATGGAATACTGGGAACAACTGTGTCCACACATTACATAACTTAAATGAAGTAGATAAATTCTAGGAATGATACAAAGTATAGAAACTGACTCAAGAAGAAATTGATAATCTAATATTATAACAAATAAAGGTAATTAAATAACTCATTTAAAAACTTTCCTCCAAAAAAGCCCCAACCCACTCATGAGATCTATAAAAGATTTAAGGAATAATTCCAATTCACCAACTCTTCAAAAAGAAAGGAGAACAATTTCCAACTCATTCTATGTGGCTAGTGTTACCCTGAAATCAAAATCAGTCAAAGACATTATCAGAAAAGACACAGACTACTACCCATCAGTAATATAGAATCAAAAATGCTCAGTCGAATCCAGCAACAAATAAGAAGTATTACATACCATAATGAAGTAGAATGTATCCCAGGAATGTGAGGTTTGTTTAGCATACAAAACCAATTAATATATCATATTAACAAAATATTAGGCAAAAACTAGATGATCTCATCTGATGCAGAAAAAGCATTTGACAAGATCCAATACCCATCCATACTCCAAATGTTCAATGTAATATGACTATCAGAACAGATCTTCCTTGCTCTGATAAAGGCTACAACATCATAATTAATAAGCAACATCATGATTAATGCTTTACGCTTTAGATCAGGCATAAAACACAGACATTCCTACTCACCACTTCTGTCTTAGAGTACACTAGAGGTTCTATCAAGACAATTGGGAAAGAAAAAGAAATAACAGGAAATCAGATTGGAAAGAAAGAAGTAAATCTATCTATACTTGTGTATGACAATCTTGCCAAGAAATCTCTGAGAAAACTATTCGAACTGAATAACAACTTCAGAGAATCTGCAGGATACAAGATAAACATACAAATATCAATTGCACGTCTATATACTAACAATGAACAATATGGAAAAGAAATTAAGAAATTATCCCATTTATAATAGCATCAAAAAACAATAATAGGAATATATTTTTTTTTAATTTTTGTTTATTTGACAGGGATAAACACATCCAGAGAGGGAGCACAAGCAGGGGGAGTGAGAGAGGGTGAAGCAGGCTTCCCACCAAGCAGGGAGCCAGATGTGGGACTCGATCCCGGGTCTCCAGGATCATGACCTGAGCCGAAGGCAGTCACTTAACCAACTGAGCCACCCAGGCACCCCAGGAATATATATTTTTAAAGTGTAAGACTTATACCCTGAAACTATAAAACACTGTTCAAAGACATTAAAAGCAACATAAATAACTGGAAAGATAGCCCATGTTCACAGAAGAGAAAACAATATTGTTAAGATGGCAATAGTTCCCAAATTGATCTGCACATTGAACACAATGCCTATCAAAAACATAGCTTTTTTTGCAGAAATTTATAAATTGACTCACAAAATGCATGTGGAAATAAAATTGAGGTAAAATACCCTAAACAACCATTGAAAAGAAAGCAATAAAAAGAACAAACTTGGAGGACTCCCAATTCACATTTTCAAAATTACTACAAAGATACAGTAATGAAGACAATGCTCTGGCATTGAGATAGACATATGGATCAACAGAATAGACTTGAGAGTCCAGAAATAAATTTTTATGTTTATGGTCAACTTATTCTTGACAAGTGTGGGGAAAGAATAGTTTTCTCAACAAATAATTTTGGGACAACTGGATATCCACATGCAAAGAATTAAACTGGATCTTTACTCAAAAAATTAATTCAGAGTGGATCATAAACTTAAAAGTAATAGTTTAAGCCATAAAACTTAGAAGAAAGTGGTAAATCCTTAATGACACTGGATTGGGCAATGGATTTTTAGCTATGACTCTAAAGCATGAGCAAAAGAGAAATATAGATTAAGTAAGCTTCCTCAAAATGTGAGACATTTATGTTTTGAAGATATCAAGAAAGTGGAAAGATACCAAATGTGTTAAAATAGTTTCTAGGCATTATTTGATAAGGAATTTATACCCAGAATATATAGAGCTCTGCAATTCAATGATAAAAAGACAACTCAATCAAAATCATATGAGTAGACATTTCTCCAAAGAAAATATACAAATGGTCAATAAGCATATTAAATGATTCTCAACATTAATCATTATGGAGATGTAAATTAAAAGCATAGTGAGATACCATTTCATTCCCACTAGGATGGCTAAAAGAAAAGATAGAAAATAGTAAGTGTTGACAAGGATGTGGAGAAGCTGGACTTTCATTCGTTTCCGGTAAGACTGTAAAATGGTAGGGTCATTCTGGAAAATTGCTTGACAGTTCCTCAAAACTTTAAATACAGATTTCCACATGACATAGAAATTCCACTCCTAAGTTATACACCCAAGAGAAATGAAAAACTGTCCATATAAGAACTTGTATGAGAGTGTTCTTTGCACCATTATTCATCATAGCTCCAAAGTGGAAACAACCTAAATATTTTTTACTTGATGGATAGAACAAAATATGATATTTCTATACAATGGAATATAGTTTAGCAATTAAGAAGAAATGAAGTATTGATTCATGTTACAACATGGATGAACCTTGAGACCGTAATGCTAAGTGAATGAAACCAGTCACAGATCATCACATATTGTATGAATCAATTTATATGAAATGTCTAGAATAGGAAAATCCTTAGGGACAGAAAGCAAGTGTTCAGTTTTGGGAGACGGGGCAAGAGGAGAATGGAGAGCAACAGCTCATGGGTAGTTTCTTCTGGGGATGATGAAAAGATTCTGGAATTAGATGGTAGTAGTTGTTTCACAACTCTGTAAATATACCAAAAACCACTGAGCTGCACAGTTTAAAAGGGAGAATTTTGTGGTATGTAAATATCTCACAAAACTATTACTGAAAAACATACAAGGAAATGTTTAACAGGCAAAAATGGCCACACTTCACTCTCTCCCACCCAGTCTCCCTGTATTCCTCCGAGCTTCCTCTTCACCATTCCTGCCTCTGGCTGTGCTTTCCTTCCTTTATCTACACTTCCCTCTCCATCTCATTCATTCACTTGCCTGGAATTCATGGTCTGTTTCAAGACTGAAATCTGTAAGGCTCTCTGCCACATCCCCTTGCTTTGCCTATGAGGACTCTGAATCACTGGGAGAAGTGACCAACCCACAAAGTTAAGGAGTGATAGTGTCAGGGGATCTACAAGGAGCAGTTTTCTCTCCATGGCCCCTTGGGGCTTTCTATTCACCCGTGAAGGGAAAGGACCTGCTATAGGATCTCAAACGCCAGGGATTCTCCTCTTTCCCAGGGACTTCCTAAGCCACAAGTTAATTTTAGACCCTTTCAAACTAGACTTTCTTCATCCTCGGTGTCCTCTTCTCTCCTCAGCACCCCCATTATATTCTCTTCTCCACTACTCCTTACCTAATCACCTTTCTCCTTCCTCTAACTCAAGCAGTTTTCCTCAAACTCTACCCCTTTCTCTCCCTCATTTATCCTTACATCTCCTCCTATATCTCTGTTGTTGCATCCTAGGGACCAATCACTCAAATCTGGCCATAGAATAAGAAAAGATAGGTGTTTTCAGCTATGTGATAGTCTCTGAAAGAATTAGAATCCATTACTAAATCATCCCTGCAGAGTATATAATAGGTAAAAGTAACAAGTATCTCTTTAACATGCATTGTTGGCTTCTGAAGATGGAGGCATCTTTATTCCTTGCGCAGGTCTTAATACCCCCAAGCTAGTATGAGTGATATCTAACAAAGAAAAACAAAAGTCAAGCTTTCACCTCTTTAAGAAGTAGCAAGTCCTCCTGAGAGAACTTAAAAGTTGGTTAAGCATAAGAAATTAACCGATACTGAGACCAAGAAAGTGAATACTTTTCACCATTTTAGGACACATACACATACACACACACACACACACACACACACACACACACACACACACATTCTTCAATGACTAGTACCCTTTCGGGCTGGGTTGTTTGTAATAGATGACCTTTCCTCCTACAATTATGAGGATTTCCTAAGAACTAACAAATTCTGAACTAGGGGCCTTAGACTTCTCAACTAGGAGCCTTGCACTTTCACTTTGCACTGAGCCCCACAAATTATAAAGCCAGTCCTGGCTGACCGACATCCATGACTACAGGAGTCATGTGCTAAGTCAACTTTGGTCCTCTTCTTCCTCCCCTCCTGTTTTATGACAGATTTCCCTATTCTTCCACTTCTGATATGGGAGATAGGGGAAATGTGAGGCAGAGTTGAAAAGGATATATTTTTTCCCAGTTATATAAGTAATCAGGCCAGGGTCATAATTCTATACTTCCCCAAGAAAATGGTTTCTCAGGTTTTCTTTTTAAAGAGCCAAGGGTCAATCATGTAAGATGCAAAATACAGTGTTTGTGTATGTGTGATGTCTGTGTGTGTATTAAACGAGTAGCATTCACTCTGTGCCAGATCTTACATCAAGAACTTTAGGTAAATCATCTCATTCATTCCTCAGAACATACTATGAGGTAAATGCTGCTATTATCCTAGATGGAGAAAATGACGCTTAGAAAGATTAAATAACTTGCCCCAGATCACATAGCAAGCAAGGGATGTAACTCTATTGACTCCAGATCCAAACTAACAGCAAAACCCATTTGTTCCAACTCTCTGCTATACAGCCTATGCTGAAGTGGGTTTGCACATGACTTCCATGAGAAACAACTACTGAGTGCTGACTATGTGCCAAGCATTTCTTATCTATGAATTTATTTAATCCTTACAACACTCTGTTGTAAGGATTACAACATGGATATTTTTATTATCTCCATTATATAACTATAACAACAGAAGTTTTGTTTTGTTTTTTAAAGATTTTATTTATTTATCTAACAGAGAGAAACACAGTTAGAGAGGGAACACAGACAGGGGGAGTGAGAGAGGGAGAAGCAGGCTTCCTGATGAGCAGGGAGCTCTAGTGGGGCTCAATCCCAGGACTCTGTGACCATGACCTGAGCCAAAGGCAGACGCTTAACAACTGAGCCACCCAGGCGCCCCAAGACAAAAGAAGTTAAGCAAATTGTCCAAGGTCACACTACTAGAAAGTGTTGGAAATGGATTTTTTTAAATCATACTATCTGGCTCTAGAATCTGATCTTTTAACATGACCTCGGTCTGCCTCAGTGTAGGAGAAATTACCCAATAAACCATAATCCAAGATCTCTTCTGAGCATAAATCAGTATGGAAAATTACTAGGTTATTTCTTTAAAATTAGCCTTTGTTCTAAGCAGACTAAGGAATATAATATTCTGATAGGAGAATGCCCTGGAATGCATTTCCGGGACTCACTACTCAAGGACTAACTATCAGCATACCCTATAGCAGTCACTGTGTCCTTATCTCCCACATTCTCCTCCAGAATTCTTGTGTCATTCCATGAAGATTTGCCTTCTTTCTTTCTCCCTCAGTCTTTAAAAGTCTCTTAGCAGCAATTCTTGAATCTCTAAATATAAAAGACATGAGAAAACGGGCATCCAGCCCACATATATTGATGGCCATCTCCTCACCTACTCCCACCAAGCCACACTTTCGTTCCTCTGGCCTAGCGCTTGCTAGGTAGAATAGAAGCAGCTCACTCTGAACATAAGCCATGGCCAAAGACGGACAGTGGCCAACAGAATTTCCAGATGAATAAGATGACCTTCAGGTGCTCCTGTGTTTTCTCAGCCCACCATCTGCCTAGTCTTTTTCAGTGAACACCTTTTTTTCATAAGAACACAGTCCTGCTTTCTCTCCCCAGAGTGGTCACAGTGTAGGAAACCACACACTGACCTATATTTTGTGACAACCCTGACATATGCGGTTTAGAAATGCACCCGTTGAGCAGGGGGTGGGTCACTAATCTTAGTAGTATCACTGGATTATTTCACTGGTTTTTCATGCAAGTTCTAGAGATAGAAGGGGTTTTTCCCTGATGGGGTATGGAGGAAAAAGAAGAATGAAGAAGGGGAATTACTTGTGACAGTCACCTTCCCACTATACTAGATGACTTGGTAAGATAATTTGAAAGGATACTGATCAATAATATTAACAGTTCTGACCCCCAGAATGGACTGAATTGTTATAACATAGTATTCAAAGAGAACTTGCATTTTTCTCCAAAACATCTAGAGGATGCCTATAGAAGGTTCTCAGTAGGTATCTGAATTAATACCAATTTGTATTTGTTTGTGTTAATTTCCTGGATGCACATTTGTTCCTGACTTTCCCAGCTAGATTATAAACTCATTGAGGGAAGGAACTCTTTAACAATTCTGTTGCATGGTCCATTTTACATTTCACAGTTCTGAACATACTATAGGAATCCACAGTCAAAAATATCTTAGAAGAGTTGAGTATCCAAGAGATAGAAGCTGCTTCCTCAGAGCACTCAGGATAACTTGGAAATTTCTCAGATTTCCAGCGGTACAAGCTATTAGTTGGTTAAGCCATCTTGAGATGGGAACAATGCTTGGGTTTGGGGCTTAGTATAAGAAAACGAAATCTACACTAGGTTCTTCAAATCAGACATTGATTTGTTTTTCATTTTTTAAAAAGATTTTATTTATTTGACAGAGAGAGACACAGCAAGAAAGGGAACACAAGCAGGGGGAATGGAAGAGGGAGAAGCAGGTTTCTTGCGGAGCAGGGTGCCTGATGCAGGGTTCGATCCCAGAGCCTGGGATCATGACGTGAGCCGAAGGCAGACATTTAATGGCTGAGCTGCCCAGGCGCCCTCAGACATGTAACTATACAAAAAGTGTAAGTGAATAAATAAAACATGTGTACAGTTTGAAAGGGAAATTTTACCCTGAGGACTTTATATCTGGCAAAGTTCTACTCTCTGGAGTTATACTGTACCTCCTTAAGGCCCAAATGAATTTAAGAGTAGCAAGCATTGGTTCTCATATCCTACCTCTTTTTTAAAAAATAATAAACTCTTACATTTGCACACACTTTTATATTTCTCAAAGTCTTTTTGTAGTCATTATAAAATCTGAGTTCGTACTGACCCAATGGGCCAAGGCAGAAAAACACACATAGAGAAATTAATTGATTTGCCAAATGTCAGAGGGTTTGGGGAAACTAGGACTAAAAACCCAGACAGTTTCTAGTGTAGTATTATTCCTGCATGGTCATCCACTTCACAGACAACCGTTCTTTATTTAATTTGTTGACAAGAATGCCTTGAATATGAATTTCAATAAAGTTTACACACATTACATCCATGTTGTTGCACATACCACAGTCTTGTTGTGTTAGTTCATGCTGCTTATATTGATCTATCCAGATTCTAATGCATCTTATTTCTTTTCTTCAGTTTTATTCTTGGCTGTGGTTTACAACTTCTAATTTATCATCTACATCTTTTTCATAATTTCTATTTTCTGGCTTTATGTTTCAGCAAGTTCTCTGCTGAAATTATCATCCACTCAAGCTATTGTCCGCTTGTTTAGACCAACCCGAGGGTGGGATGTGCGTGTCTATGGGTGTGCACATGTGTGTGTGATTTGACAACTAAGGTCTGTTTATTTGGTTTTGTCTTGTTTACAATTTCTCTTACAAAAATGGGAGGTTTTTTTTTCAAGTTAGGATGAACACATTTCTGCATTGCATTTTTAGCACCCAAGGATTTATTTTTTTAATGGCTCTGTTTTAGTTTGGGTTACACAAAAACAGAAGTACTTGTGCGCAGGCAGTTTATTTGGGAAGTGATCCCAGAGAAAGTGAGGAAAATAAGACAGGGAAAGGAGGAGAACCAATAACGTGTGGGTTGACAGTGTGAGCAGCTGGGGCAGATCTTTCCTGAGGACTTTCTGAGAGAAAAATGGACTGCATCTCTGCATCACACACTTTCCTTTGACACATAAACACATGTGCACACATACAGGCACACACTTCAGGTTCCATTTGCTTGCACTGAAGGTCGATCTTTGAGACATGAGAAAAGGCCAACATCAGGAATCTAGATGGTCTCATATTTGTCAGCAAAGTTCCGGCATGAGCTAATGAAACTGGCACACTCAGTTAACAAATGCTTCACCATTCTACTCTAAGGACACTCTGGTTAGCCCGACTGATTTAAGAACCTGCTTTGCTGAAGTTGACCAACCACTGAGACCAGAACAAACCTGGAATAATCCTTTTAAATTGCACAGAAGGGACCAACTATAAACAAAAGTAACCTCTGTGGTGACACACCTCAATCCTCCCTCTCCAGTCATCATGTTTACAATGCCGTTTAATGAACACGTGGTCCCACGAAAAGATGATTTCTGAATGTGAGTGCTCAGAAGGGAGGACACCTCCTTTTTTCCATATATCCAATTAACATATTGCATTCAACTTAAGTACCCTATGACATCATGACCTCATTCTCAAATATACCCAACTCTAGCCCTTCAAGAAGGCAGATTTGATCAGTTTTCTTCCATCTCCTTGCTTGGCACTCTGCAAAAAAAAAAAAAAAAACAGCTGCAAAACTAGAGTCAGTGCTTAGTTTGCTGCATATCAGGCAATGGATTCTTGTCTGGCAACACTAATAAGGTATAAAGAAAACTTTGCCAGAACTAGAACAAATTCACTTCTTCCTCAAAGCCTAAATGTCCTACATGACAATGGAAATAGTCAATGCTGTTTTATGACCCATGAACAAAACTTTGCACATTCTCAGACTCAATCTTCAAACGGTGAAAGAAGCTAAGGTCAACATCAAAGATTATTAGTAGCTACTTAAAGCCAACCCAAGTGCAATACTGTTTGGAGATAAACTCACAATCGAATAAACCCAACAATGAACTTAGCAAAATCATCCTTAAGATGTATGACTTTAAGGAAAATAGCTCGGCCTGTTCCAACTTGGGCAAAGCCTTCTTGATACCTAGTAGGTGTTGCTGGAGCTTATGCCTGACTGATAGAGCACCATCTCTGGTTTTGATCTTGATCTTTTCCCAGACGTTCGAGATTCTAAGCGATGACATGGAGCAATAAATTTAATTTCTCCTGATAAAATTCGCAGATAATTTATAATCTTGAAAAATATTGCCTTATTACATTTTTCAGTAGTTCAATCCTATATCACCTATAGATTCTTACTTAGAGCCACTTCTGCTATTAGGAATCCTACCATTTCTAATAATAACATAACCACCTGAAAATCTTAATTTTCTTTTCTAGAACCTACACAGATTTCCACTTGAAGACACGTTTATTTATCCCCTGCACAGATTTAATTTTACTACAATAGCTCAATGCCACATTAACATAAAAGTTAACACTTAGAAGGAAAGATATCTGACAAAAACCATCAAAATAGAAGAAGAATGTTGCTGGGAGGACTGACAGCTTTTTCTCTCAAAATTAACCAGATTTAACAAAGAAAGTACAGAACAAAGTAACCAAATGTTAATAAGTGATTACACCCAGAGGTAGCATTTACACATAAAAGAACTTTGTCATGTAGTGTAATTCAAGACATTTCAGGAAAATACATGTTAAGTGGGAGCTCTGCCTTGAAGGACCCCACATAACTGACCATATGTCTGCTTCACTTTCAAAGCCTAATCAATTAAGAACTCAGTAGCAATCTGCAAGGTAAGGTATTTTTCACAAACACCTTATACAACCTTCACAAGAACTTTGTGGAGTAAGTATCACCGTCTTGATTTTAAAGATGGCAAAACAAAGCTCAGAAACGTTAAATGATTCACTTAAGGTCACACATCCAGTAGAGGCTAATCTGGGACTTCTTCCGGGTCTGAGATCCAAACTGAATTCCCTTCCCACTGCACTAGGACCGGCTTCCACACAAGGACATGATTCTTTTGTGTCCAGAAAGAGGACAAACAGACTACTGCATAAGTTGTCACTGAACAATTTTAAATGTAAGCACAAGAAAGGGAAGAAAAGGAGTGGAAGAGGGAGCAAAATAGCAGAGGGGATTTTCTTTTTTTAAGTTTGAGAACACTAATGCTTTCTAAGCAGTTGAACTAAAGACGATAAGGGATTTTCTAAAAAACTTTCTTCATGATAGTTCTAGATACCTCAGTAGTCTTTACTTTTCTGACTGACTCAAATTTCAGATCTTTTCATTTCTGAGCTGGTGTACCAATCATGAGGTAACTGGTATCAATTCTTAAAATGGAAAGGTAGTTATGCCAAATGAAATTGAGATCATCATATATTTATAAATCTGGAATTAATTTACCTGGAATTAAGGAATTCTTCCCACTCTCTGCTGGGTACACATGAAAGTTAAATTAAGCTCTCTGAATCCTTCTCTGATAAGCTGTCAAGTAGCCAAACTTGACTGAGAATCATTTCTTTTTTTTTTTTAAGATTTTATTTATTTATTTATTTGACAGATAGAAAGGGAACACAAGCAGAGGGACTGAAAGAGGGAGTAGCAGGCTTCTCGCTGAGCAGGAAACCCGATGTGGGGCTCAATCCTGGGTCTCCAGGATCATGACCTGAGCCGAAAGCTGTCGCTTAACCAACTGAGCCACCAAGACGCCCCGACTGAGAATCATTTCTGATATAATTGACCCTAAGTCCTTCTATTTCTTTCAGCATTTCCATATGAAAAAAAGGGTTTTTCTTCTGACTATTTTTAATAATAGAAAGCATTACTGAATAGTAACAATTTCTTAGATATGGTAGCAAATAGATAGAAAATAATAACATTGGAGAGTAGATACCAATGCTGAACACAGCATCATTTCTCAGATTTCTCTGATTATGGTCACTTCTCAATCATTTCTCTTCCACAGTAACTTCCCATTAAAAATCCCCAAAGATGGGACCCAGGGTGGCTCAGTCATTTAAGTGTCCAACACTTGATCTCAGCTGAGGTCTCAACCTCAGGGTCATGAGTTCAAGCCCTACATTGGGTCCATGCCCAGCATGGAGCCTAAATTAAAAAAGAAAAAAAAAATCCCGAAAGAGTCACAGAATCCAAGAATTTTAAGAGTCAGAAGGGACCACTGACATTGTATCTGCTTCCATGTGTATAAAGACAGCAGTGAAATCTATTTGTTAGTACTTGTATAAGGTTGAGATCTGAATTTTCTTCTTTTAAGGAAGGTATGATTCAGAGGTGGCAAATTAGGGTGAAGCTAGACTCCCCCTAACTATCTTCATACCCAAATTCAGTCTGGTAGAAGGAAGGGAATGGGGAAAAGGGAAGAGAAGAGAGCCAATCCATAATCTTACATGTGCTGAGTTACCACAAAGTACTGAATGGAAGCAGGAGTGGGTGTATGTGTGCCATGTAGAGAAATACCTCATATAGGATGGCTATTAAAAGACACCAGCCCTTAAGTAATATCTTAAGTTTGCTTATGGCTCTGCTCTGTCTTCCTATGGGACATTACTCCCAAAGCAAGCCATGCAGTGAAGAAAAGCAGCCGTTGACACATGTTAAATGTGTGGTAAAAAAATAAAAAATGAAACATGAGAAGGAAGTAGTTTGAATAGCCCAAATCAACCCTCATATTTCAAAATGAAAACAAAGAACACAGCTTTCAATACCTCATTCAAATCCTTCCATCTTAGCTTCTCAAATAATAGTATAGAGTCCTCATGTACATCCCCTCGTCTTAAAGGTTATGCTGGAACACCTCATTTTTGAATAGGCTGCTTCCACCAAGAAATGCTCCAGAATACATATGCTGAGTACTCACTATCCGCAAGAGATAAAAATGAGAATGTTCACAAAGCTCACCATTTTGAAGGAGTTGGTGACCAGATGATCTGTTATTCCCAGGGCCTGATGTCCCCATATTGTCGCCAGCTGGATTCTTCCCTCTGCTGCTGTTAAGGAGAAGAAAAGTCTCTCTATTCCTTCTCAGCAACACCTTAGCCTTTTCTCTTCAGTGGTTCTCTCCACCATCACCATCTTATTTCTTCATCTTCACTCTTTGTCTTCCTTTCAGCCACTTCCACTCGCCAAAGCAGTCATCACACTCTCTGCTCTGCCAATGTGATGAGGCACAAAATTCCTCTGATACACAATATGGCAATGGAGTTCATATCGATTGCCTGGTAACAAAGCAAAACCAAAATATAAACAATCCAGTCATGTTCCATTTTAGAGAAGTTAGGTCATTCACCAAAGTCTAGCAGGATGTGAGCTATCTCCAAATGTCTGCAGCTACTTCAACCCTATATGTTAGAAAGAAATACATATGCAGTGCTGGCCTTGCATGAAAGCAGTGGATCCCTTCAGTATAATTTGGGACCCAAAAGAGGATGCTGTAGATTAGGAGAGGATAACAGGGATGTGAATGGGGGAAGAATGAATAATTCACAGAGATTCACAGAGCTACCAGAAACTTCAGAGATCCTGACTGCACTGCTTAATTTTTATAGATGAGAAGACAGTGTCATAGACTTTAAAAGATTACTCAAGATCACCTTGTTAGTTAGAAGCTGCCAAGAGTTAATTCTCCAACAATGCAATTTTTTGCTTTATTTTTAAGTGTATTTTTTAAAAGGGGGGGCTTGCACACCAAACATCTACTATATACCATATAACCACATTCCTTTTTCTTTCACCTTAATAACTAGACTTCATTTTTCATCCACTCCGTATTTGATCCATTGTCTCCTATATCTGGAATACATGTGACTGGCTCATCCTCTCATTTTACCTCCTTGGTTTAGTGATTTTGGAAGTGACTTTGACCCCTCACCTGGATCTAGTACTCTCTGCTTAATCTTTCAGCTCAAAACACGATGCCCCAAATAGCTCCCACTCTCCATCATCAACTCCTTGTTTCCATTCATTACTTAGAGCACTCATAAATGAGGTAGATGTAGACCCTTTTCCTCACCCAGTCTGAGCTTGCAGAAAGTCTGATGGACTGTATGCTACACTTGCAGGGATTCAGGGCTAACAATCAGCATGGATTCCTTGATATTTCACCAGGTACAACTCCTATAGTACAGATCTCTTATATGTAACAAGGACCTCCAGCTAGCAGCCTTAGTGTAAGTTCACACACCAACAACTCTGACCCAAAAACCAGTGTAATGGAGCCCACAGAATCCTGAGTTGTCACATCCTGAACAAGGAATATTTCCTCAAAAAATACAAACTATCCCAGGCTGTGACTGATGCTAGAGGAACCCAGGTGTTTCCATGCCACAGTTATCTCTCCAGAGGGCAACTGGTGCTGGTTAGTCTTCACCAGACTCACATTTCTGGTATCCTCTCTCATCTCCATGATTTAATCTCTTCTATACTTTCATCATTATCACTGTCCTATGCTTCTTCTCCTTTGCATCTTCCCTAACAATCTTCCCCGCACCTACAGTCACCCCCTGGATGCATCCACAATGTGTCCCTCAGAATTGCTCCAGATTCAAAAGACTGAATTCAGCCACCTCACTCTCTGAATGCCTTTTACTCTTTCATTTCTTCCACTCAGTTTGCCCTCCCTATATCTGTTTTTTATCTGAACCAGATTCATCAATCTGGTGACCCCCTCCACCTTCTCCCAGTTAGCCCTTTTGGTTCCACTTCCTTCCCGGGCTAGCTCTAAATATTTAAAAATGCAGCACACCATTCCTAGGGAACCTCATCCATTCCTAATGGGTCAGACAATATCAAATCTTGTCTCTAGCTCAGATCTCCCCTTAAAGGTCACTGATACATTAAACTAAAGGACCTTTCATCACTGAAGATTTCACAGACACCAAAAAACTTGACATCTCCATAATTGAACCAGTTACTTTCCCAGGAGATTTGTTCCTTAAAATAGACTAAGTTTCTGGCATCTATTAGAGATAAAACTGCTTTCATTTATACTATGACCCTGCCTGCCTATTTAATAACTCAGACAGAAAATTCAAATCATAAGGTATGCCTCATGGCTTCCCTTATTGCTGCTACCTTGAGAAAGCATAGACTCAGACCTCCTAGACAGTCATCAGCAATAACTCTTTAGTAGGGCTGCTTTCAGACAATAGTAATGGAATTAACCAAAAATGGATACAACTCTTAAAGCTATCCACTGTCTGTGGATGGTCTGGTTGACTACATTTGGGTCTTTCTACCATGAATCCTGATCAACTTGTTCATGACATGATAAGTTTCCCTCATCTCTTTGGTCTGGCATTTCAGATACAGCTTGCCTATAAACTTTGCTCATAAAATAGTTTATGCTCAGTCATCTAGCCCAAGCCACACATTTCTTATGAGTTACTTCTTTACTGTCTGATGACCCACTTAAGAAACCAATATTTTTAAGTTCATTACCACCTAATCTTTACTTAGTCATTGCTTGGGTCCTGCACTATAAGCTTCATAAAGACAGGGACATTTTTGTTTACCATGTTGTATCTTCAGTGTTTAGAATAGTAGTTGGTGCATAGTAAGTGCCCAACAAATAAGTATTTATTAAATACATGAAAAAGAAAAATGATGGTTCTGCTTTCTCATTGGCAACTTATGGTTGGAGGAGAAATTAATTGAAAAGACATTACTTTAGACTTTTAACAGCTTAAAATTAAGAAACATGAGAGAAAAGAAAAATACTAGGAAGGAAAAAACCCTAAGAATAAATATGTGTATTAAGAGGTGCCTGGGTGTCTTAGTCAGCTGAATGGCCAACTCTTGATTTTGGCTCAGATCATGGTCTTAGAGTCCTATGATTGAGTCCTACATCAGATTCTGCACTTAGCAAGGAGCCTGCTTCAGGATTCTCTCACTCCTGCTTTACCTCCCCCTGCTCTCTCACTCTGTCCATCAAATAAATAAATAAATCTTAAAAAAATAAAAATATGTGTATTAAGCAAATAAGTATATTAAATACATAGATATAAATAAGAGATTTGGTGGTGAAAAAAATTAAGTAAGATATGGAACACTAAATAGTTAATAAGAAAAGAGATTTGTGAAGGAAAATGTGGAGAACTTCAAGGACTAGAATAGCACTGAGGTAATTAAGAAATATAAAACCTAAAAAAAAAAAAAGAAATATAAAACTTTGCATCCCTGATAATGAAGCTCTCCTTGGTTGGGAGTTGAATCTATTATAATGGCAATAATAATAGCCATCGTTTATTGAACTTCAATTATGTACCTTGTACTCCCATAAATGCTTTATAAACAAAACTACAAAGGTGACACACTTTGGGACAAACAGACAAAGAAAGCAGAGATGAAATCAACTGAGCTGGGCGTGGGTAATGAGAACTGGATGGAAGGAAATCACATCTGGAGAATTTTCAATGTAAGACTTAACACTGAAAGTGGAAAAAACGCAACTGCGTAAGCTGTAATAACGCAATTCATTGAATTCATGATTGTGGGTAAACTATGGTGCTACCTGTGACTCACTAACCGTTCTACAATGTTTGTGGAACTCTACTTTGTGAAAGATAATGGGGAGACAGAAATACATAAGATGAGTCTCACTCCTACAGGCAGAGTCCTGAAAGAAGCCAGATGATTAAAGGCACAGGACAATGAGGCACAGCAGTCCAAAGTAGAAGTGACTCCCTGACCACATAAGTAATAGTGATAAGGAAGCACCTGGGTGACTCAGAGGGTTGAGCCTCTGCCTTCAGCTCAGGTCATGATCTCAGGGTCCTGGGATCAAGCCCCACATCAGGCTCTCTGCTCAGCAGGGAGCCTGTTTCCCCTTCTCTCTCTCTGCTTCCCTCTCTGCTTATTTGTGGTCTCTCTCTCTCTGTCAAATAAACAAATAAAATCTTTTTAAAAAAGAAAACAATAATAATGATAAGATTTGGAAAGGACTTTAACAGGAGCAAGATCAGACATAAGCTTTTTCAGGGAGGGGGACTTGGAAGACAGCATCTTTTGTTTCAGCACCAAAGAGAACTGAGCACCTCTTCTTGTCTGAGGAACTGAGGTTATCATGGGCTTTCTCAATATCTTTATGCTACATCTCATCTATAACTGCATCCTCCCCTTTCCTTTCCTCCAGTCTCTGGGAAAGAGGAAAACTTCCTCCTGTTTCTCAGTTTCTCCCATCTCCTTGTAGATCTTATTCTGTTCATTATTCAAATCCTCTTGTTACTATTCTTCAATCTCTCTATTGTTTATAAACTTGGTCATAGCCTTCCCTTTCAAAGCATATGTATTTGACCTTAAAATGCTATCATCCATCCAAGATACTGCCTTCTGTTCTTCCCTCCTTTTTGAGGTCAAATTTATAGATGGAGAAGATAATGCCTACTGCTTTAATGCCAGGTCCTACCCCTCTACAGAAACAACTCCAGCAAGAGCCGCAAAACCCCTTAATTGCCAAAAGCAAAAGAATATTTTAATGCTTATCTAATTGGTTATGCTATTGCACTGTTTCCCAAAGAGTGTTTCTTAGAGCTATATTAATAGTAGTGATGTAAGAAGAAAGGAGAGTGATTCATGGTCAAATAAGCTTTGGAAACTTTACTTTGGAAACTAAAACTTATGGGTTTCTTTCTTTCTTTCTTTTCTTTCTTTCTTCTTTCTTCTTAAGATTTTATTTATTTATTTGGCAGAAAGAAACACAGCTAGAGAGGGAACACAAGCAGGGGGAGTGAGAGAGGGAGTTGCAGGCCTCCCGCCCAGCAGGGAGCCCGATGTGGGACTCTATGAAGTGCTCGATGCCTGGACTCCCAGATCATGACCTGAGTCGAAGGCAGACGCTTAAGAACTGAGCCACCCAGGCACCCCAGCTTATGGGTTTCTTTACAACAAGACGTCTCAGAGACAGTAATAGACTATTATGTGGGGTGTGTGTGTGTGTGTGTGATTCTGCAAGAGAAGTACGTAGATTTCAGCATTTTCAGACTTAGCTGACCACAAAATAACCTTCCAAATAATATTTCATGGGAGGATTATTCCTCGGAACAGTCTTTGAGAAATACTCTTTCTTATCCTTTGACACAGATGACTGTTCCTTTTGATATTTTTCCTCCTTTGATTCTGATACCTCATTTTTTGCTCTCTTCCTATATTCTTCCACTTCTTAATCAAATATTAATCAAATCTTTCTCACCCAACTTTTAAAAGTAGTATTTTTCTTGCCTCTGTATTACACCTCTTCTTCTGAGTGTTTTTTTGAATAATCTCATTTGCCATCCTGATTTTACTACTGGCTATGAACTATTGATTCCTAAATCTATGTGTTTAATCAAGATCTCTCACCACATTTCAGACCATACATCTAAAGGTCTTCTTAACTTTCCCACTTAAATATATTCCAAATATCTCTAATTCAACACATCCAAAACTTTTTCCTGAAACCCTGATCCTTTTCTTGTGTTTGCTATCCTGTTAAGGAATGCTACTGTCTATTCAATTGTCTAAGCTAGAAAATCACCCAAGACTTTTCCCTGCCTTTCCCTCACATATTATGAGTCGCAAATCCTACAGTTATCCCAACTATGTAAATACTATCTGTATCTAAATCGTAGATATCTAAATTGTCCAGGTTTCTTCACTTACTGAGCAAGTATTTGTTGAGCACTAACTATACACCAGGTAACAGTCTAAGTGCTTTACATACAGCATCAAACAAAATAGGTAAGATCCCTTCTACCATGAGACTTACATGTTAGTAGGGAGAACACAAACCACATACATGTGTTATTGACTGAATGTGCCCTCCACAAATTTACATATTGAAGTCTTAATTTCCAATGTCTTAGAATGTGACTGTATTTGGAGAGAGAGTCTCTAAGGAGGTAAATTCAGTTCAAATGAGGTCAAGACTTCAGGCTTTATTACAAAGCTATGATTACCAAGACAGCATGGTATTGGCACAAAAACAGAGAAATAGACCAATGGAACAGAGTGGAGAGCCCACATATGGACCCACAAATCTCTAGTCAAATCATCTTTGACAAAGCAGAAAAAAATATCCAGTGGAAAAAAGACAGTCTCTTCAATAAATGGTGCTGGGAAAATTGGACAGCTACATATAGAAGAATGAAACTAGACCATTCTCTTACACCACACACAAAGGCAAACTCAAAATGGATGAAAGACCTCAACATGAGGCAGGAATCCATCAAAATCCTGGAAGAGAACATAGGCAGTAACCTCTTTGCCATCGGCCACAGGAACTTCTTTCAAGGCACGTCTCCAAAGGCAAAGGAGACAAAAGCGAAAATGAACTTCTGGGACTTCAAAATAAAAAGCTTCTGTACAGCAAATAGTCAACAAAACAAAGAGGCAACCCACAGAATGGGAGAAGATATTTGCAAATGACATTACAGACAAAAGACTGGTATCCAAGATCTATAAAGAACTACTGAGGGGCGCCTGGGTGGCTCAGTTGGTTGGGCGACTGCCTTTGGCTCAGGTCATGATCCTGGAGACCCGGGATGGAGTCCCACATCGGGCTCCCTGCTCAGCGGGAAGCCTGCTTCTCCTCTCTCATTCCCCCTGCTTGTGTTCCCTCTCTGGCTGTGTTTCTCTCTGTCAAATAAATAAAATCTTAAAAAAAAAAAAAAGAACTACTCAAACTCAACACCCAAAAAGAAGATGAACACATCAAAAAATGGGCAAGAGACATGATGAGACACTTCTCCGTAGAAGATATACAAACGGCTAACAGACACATGAAAAATGTTCAGCGTCACTAGCTATCAGGGAAATTCAAATCAAAACCACACTGAGATACCACCTTACACCAGGCAGAATGGCCAAAATTAACAAGACAGAAAACAACAAGTGTTGGAGAGGCTGTGGAGAAAGGGGAACCCTCTTGCTCTGTTGGTGGGAATGTAAACTGGTACAGCCGCTTTGGAAAACAGTGTGGAGATTCCTTAAAAAATTAAAGATAGAGCTACCCTATGACTCTGCAATTGCACGACTGGGCATTTACCCCAAAGATACAGATGTAGTGAAAAGAAGGGCCATATGTTCAGCATATGTTCAGCAGGGAGCCTGCTTCCTCCTCTCTCTCTGCCTGACTCTGCCTCCTTGTGATCTCTCTGTAAAATATTTTTTTTTTTTTTTTTAAAGAACCTGCCTTTGGCTTAGGTCATGATTTCAGGGTCCTGGGATCAAATCCTGCATTGCTAAGCAAGGAGCCTGCTTTTCCCTCTGTTTGCTGCTCCCCCTGCTGTTCTCTCTCTGACAAAGAAATAAACACAATCTTTTTTAAAAAAAAGAAAAGAAAGAAAAAAATTTTAGATGGTGAAAAGTGCTATGAAGGAAATAAAACAGAGAAATGTAATACAAGGATTAATGCTCAGAGATAGGGACCAACCTAGCATATTCTAGGGAAAAAGACGGATAGAAGGAAAAAGTGATAGGAAATGAAGTCAGAGAAATGGGCAGGGCAAGATCCAGAAAGAAAGCTCTAGCCCTGATCCAGCTGCAACTCTCGCACAAAAGTAAGAGGAGGAAGGAACACACTGTCCTTACCTTCCCAGGTTGTAGTCAGTGCAGGAGAGAAAGCATTAAGTCTGTTCCCTGCTTTAAAGAAAACCCTAACTTCTAAGACACCGGACTCAGCCCAAAGGGCTTCGGATTCTTACCCATAAGATCAGCTACTCCTGCCCCTTTGGAGCAAACATGTAAGAGGTAGAAAGGAACACAGAAACCACACCTCAGGTACTTCCCAGAACGTATGGAAGGTTTGGAGGGACTTCCTTTCCATATGGGCCACAGAAGAACATGGAGTGGGGAAGAAAAGAGTCTTCCTCTAGAATCCACCTAAATTTTCTGTTGTTAATTTCAGAAATCATCACACTTTCAGGAGTTCTACTACTAAATGACATGTAAACACATTCACTCTACTCCTCAGCAAAGCTGAGGCTGACAGGTAGAAAGGTTCTGAGCCATCTTGAAGAACCACTTCTATGAGCTATTTTAAAAGACTCTGGGGCACGTTGTCCATCACAGGCCCTCAGAATTTGCTTAAAACTTACATAGACTTGGGCCCATTTTACATTGACAGCCATAGCCTGGATACCAGTAACAGCAGAAAGAGAAATAAACAGGGACGCCTGGGTGGCTCAGAGGGTTGAAACCTCTGCCTTCGGCTCGAGTCATGATCTCAGGGTCCTGGGATTGAGTCCTGCATCAAGCTGTCTGCTTGGCGGGGAACCTTCTTCCCCCTCTTTCTCTGCCTGCCTCTGTGCCTATATGTGATATCTCTCTCTCTCTCTCTCTCTCTCTCTCTCTCTCTCTCTCTTTCTGTACCAAATAAATAAATCTTTAAAGAGAGAGAGAGAGAGAGAGAGAGAGAGAGAGAGAAATAAACATCCATGGACTATCACCTGGGCCCAGTTGTGGGGGCCTGCAGGAATAGAGTATAAAGTTCCATCCCAAACTTTAAGGTACAGTTTGGAAATGATATCCCCACAGTTTGCCTTGATTACAGAGTTTTCCCTTCTAAATAGTAGATTTTTACATCACCAAACTTGCTGGCCTTTATAAGATGGAAAGGTTTAGGGAAAATTTTCCAAATAATTATCTAGTGCCCAGATATAACTAAAACCCACATGGTAGACAGAATTCTAAAGAACTCTGAAGAACTCCCACAAGGTTCTCATCCCCTGGCTACTCAACACTAATCTAGGCATTGCCGTGAAGAGATTTTGCAGATGGAAGTAAGGTTACTACTGAGAAACTGACCTTAACATAGGAAATTTTCCTGGATTATCTGGATAGACCCAACATAATCACAGAAGCCCTTAAAAGCAGGAGTGAATGCAGAAGAGTCAGAAATATGTGGAAGAAGAAGTAAGCAGAGGGAGACGCAGAAGGGGAAAGTCAGAGAGATTTGAAGCAGGAGAAAAACTCTGAAGTTGGAGGAACTCTGAAGACCAAGAGTCAGGGAATGCAGGTGGCCGCTAGAAATGAGAACCACCTCTGACCAACTACCTGCCAACAAGGAAGCAGGTACCTTGGTCCAACAGCTATCTGCAACTAAATCTGGCCAAAATTCTGAATGAGCCTGCAAGTCAGCTTGGACTCAGAGCCCCCAGATGCTCACTGATGTCTTGGTTTCAGCCCCGTGAGACTCCAGACAGTCTTGGATGCCATGATTGGACCTCTGAGCTACCGAAGGCTAAGATAATAAACAAGTGGGTTGTTTGGGTTTTTCTGTTTGTTTTTTTTTCAAAAATTTTTGTTTTTTTGTTTCAGAAAGAGCACAGGTGGGGGGTCAGAGGCGGAGGGAGAGGGAGAAGGAGACTTCTTGCTGAGCAGGGAGCCCAGTCCCTGGACTCTGGGATCATGACCTGAGCCAAAGGCAGACACTTAACCAACTAAGTCACCCAGATGCCCCAAATGAGTGTTGTTTTAAGCTGCTGGATTTGTGGCAATTTGTTATGGCAACAACAGAAAACTAATACAATCTAAGAAAGTGAATACACCATAAGGCTAACAGAAACGCTGACTAGAGAAGGAGCAGAGGGTAGCTGATTTACACAGTTCTTTTGCACATTTTTTAATTAACCTATAATGTACTATTTGTTTCAGGGGTACAGGTCCGTGAATCATCAGTCTTATACAATTCACAGCACTTACCATAACACATACCCTCCCCAATGTCCATAACCCAGCCACCATATCCCTACCCCCCCCACCCCCCAGCAACCTTCAGTTTGTTTCCTGAGATTGAGAGTGTCTTATGGTTTGTCTCCATCCCTGGTCCTATCTTATTTCATTTTTTCCCTCCCTATCCCCAATGACCCCCCGCCCTGCCTCTCAAATTCCTCATATCAGAAAGATCAAATGAGTGGCACATTTTTTTTTTTAAAGCACTGAATTTCAGGTTAGTGAACAACCCTACCCCTGTCTTTCCTTTAACAAGTTTGGCTGTGTGTTTCTGTACTCAGTGCTAAGGAGGGATATATTTTCAACAAAGAATTTAAATTAAGCAAGGTCCCACCACCTTCTACCTTTTGAAAATAACAGGATCCCTATCAAGACAGAAATTAAGAGAAGTGTCTTTGAGGATTTTGATAGATGACATTATTATACTTCTAAATATTCCAGTTTCTCTTGCTGTGGTGTCCTTCCCTGAAGGACTATATATCACTCTGAATGACATCAGGCTTGGCCATATGGCTTGCTTTGGTCCCTTAAATGCAAGGAGAAGTGATGTTTAGCACTTACAAGCAGAAGTTTAGGACCCAGCATATGTTTTGCTGGCCTCTGTTTCCTCTTCCACGAGCCTGGCAATGCTCCAGGTAGAGGCTACGCCATCATGCTGCCTCCCACAGTGAAGGCGATGGGGAGTAAACCCTCAGCTGACCAATGATGGAAATGTAGCTTGAGCAGGAAATAAACCTTTATTGATATAAGCCACTTGGATCTGGGGAACATTTATTATCATAGCACAACTCAGTCAAGTTAACTGATACAGGCGTGGTGCTAGAAATGCCAACCTCTTTAATATCTGGAAGTCACTGAACGAGTCCTCATGATGCCAATACTTTTGTTCGGGGTATACATAAGAAACGTACCTCTGGTTATGCAAACATAAGTTGAATTGACCTTGTCCAGGGAGGGAAAACTGCCCTGAATAATAAATGTTATTAGTTAAGGAAGAATAGGCTCTTCTACAATAACAGATAGACACTCCCAAATCTCAAGAACTCACAAAATGAAAACTTATTTCTCATGCTTCAGTGCAGGTTGGCTATTCTCTTGGATGGCTCTTCTCTAAGTGGTAGCTCAGGGTTCAGGCTAGCCCCAACTTGCAGCTCTACTGTCTTGGAATCTTTTACTTGTGATAACACAGATACAGGGAAAGAACACATAGAAGATCCCACAAAAAAAGGCTTTATGACAAGTCCTAGGAAAGATATGGCACATGGGCTCATATTCTCTGTTCAGACCTCATCACAGGCCCAACCCAGATACAAGGAAGGCTGCAAGGTGAAGTCTCCCTATATGACCAGGAAGAAAGTAGGATGATTTTATGAACAGCTACAATTTCTTTTTCTGCCACAATAGAGCAGTATTTTTATAGTAGAAGTGTGTACAAGACACTGAATTTTGAGTGGCTTTGAAAGACTATGCTGACATTTGGATGGTAATTGCCAGCAAGAAACATGGGGAGTTTTGACTCTGGTCTTTGAAGGAGGTAGCAGTTATTGGAACTCAACTAAACCTCTAAGTGTGGGTCAGCTTGTTCCATGGCATGTTTGTGTATGTAAACCAAAAGAACTTTCTGCTTGAGCCATATCCACAGGGACCAAGTATAGATGAAAAACCACTGCAGAAAACAGAGGAGTCTGGACCACCAAGAACATCACTGCTATAGTGGGCAAGCACTGCTGAAGAGATGTACAGAGTGGGTTTTCAGCAGAAATGCTGAGTGGTGGTGGGCAAGGCACTGACCAGACCCCAGTCATCTCTATAAATAACATTGGCAATGGGCTGAGTCCTTTGCGCCAAGTAAACCCTGCAGTTATGAGCCAACTTAATGTAGGAGAGCTGCAAAAGAGAAATCTTGGTCTTCTGGCTGATAAAATATGTCAGAGTTCAGGCAAAAATTAAAAAGCAAAAAGATGTCTCATGTTTAATGTTTGTTGAGCAATTCATTCTGTTTAACTGCAGAGAAAGATAGAGAAAGATAGAATGAAAACAACAGAGGACAGGAAAGAGTGTTTCAGAATGGAAGACATCTAACACAAGAAAGCAATGTTATCTACACTATTTTTCTTTCATTTTTAACAAATAATCCCTGGCCCTGAAGCAGTGAACAGAGAGATCAGCTGAACAAAGCAACACCCACTGAGAGATGGACAGCTTTGTGTGAGGTGATTCCACTTAGGAAATTCAGGGACTAGAGAACAGAGCAGCATTTCTGGTCTGTGTTTTGAGTCATGGGCAGAGGTGAAAGGATACCCTTCCAGTACATAATTAAATTACTGTGCACCTGTGGGGGTGGTTTGATTAACTTCTTACATAAACAGGATCTACATGTGAGAACATTTTCAAAGGTTGAACGTGGAGCTTCACGAGAGAGAGAGAGAGCAGCAGGTGGGCAGCCAGCCAACCAATCACTCAAATAGGACCAGAATTCATGTTCTGGAGCCCACTGGGCGCCTTGCATCCTCCCCCATTTGCTCAACCCACTCAGACACAAACCTAAGAGAGGTATCTCTCACCTGTGGGTTGCCCCTACGCAAACCCCAACTGCACATCTGATCTAATCTAAAGAAGCCTTTCATATAGAGAACACACTTGTTCAGACCAACCTCGTTCATGGGAAAATGGCATCTCTGCTAAAAAGGCATGATTTTCCCTTGGGAACTATCAAACTGTTTGCTCTCACTAAAAGCGTGGAATCATGGACTTGTTTTAAAAGCTGACTACTGTCTCTAACTGTTCATCAGATCAACTGTTTGACCCAAGGAGTCTGTGATTATTGTGATCATCTAGTTGTTACCCAGACCCCCTTTTGCCTATGCTGGGTAGCAGTTACAATGTCTTTCTCTGATTTCCTCAGCCCCTGAATTTTGTTCACAGGGACTCCAATTCCCCAAATCTAATCCTTCCTCTGGGACCACAGTGTCTCCTGTTCTACTGAATGGGGCTGGCCTCTCTCACTGTGGGCTCTATCCTTACAGATGGTAGTCTGCTCAACACATGTGTGAGCGCTTGGCAGTGGGCCCTTCCTCCCACCAGAGCTAACAGACTATCTGCAACCTTTGCCTTTGACTCCTATTTCCCTACCCTTGCCATTGCAGATTTTCTGCCCCAGCTCTGAGTCCATCTCCAAAGAAGGCCTGGTATTTTAATTCAAAGTATTCTTTACCACAGAACCAGGGAAATGTTCTCAAACACTAGGCCAGAATGCATTAGAGTAACACCTTCCTGAGATTAACCCCAAAGCGATCCTCCTGGACACCACAGGAAAACAGTCTTCCTTGACATTGCGCCCAGCATAGTGCTAAGCCCTAGGGAAGAGATCAATAAGGTATGATCCCTGTCCTAAAGGAGTTCTCTGCTTCTAAGTTACTCTTGCCTAAATTTGGTAGGCACACAAGCCAATGATCAGGCAACTTCTTGAGCAAATGTAATCTTACGGATACTCTAAATTACAGCATGGAGTAAGAACAGTTCTTGGTAAACCATAATTATTGGAAAGAACCAAGGAATTCCCCAGTTGGTATTAGGGGTAGCACCTAATTCTGGATTCTTTTGATTGAGCTTGAAGGAAAGGGAAAAACAGATTGTTCATCTGGTTATTTGGTTTTCCCTTCTGACAAGTTGCCAGCATCATTGCTTTTGAGAAGAAAATGTGATCCCAAGGTAACTATGTCTTCTGTGTAGCCCCCTAGAGGGTGATATATAACTGCCAACAAAACAAGAATCTTCAGGAAATCTTTCAGAAAAAAAAAATAGCTGAAGTAATCACACATGCTGAAGTATCAGCATGCAAGTACTTAAGCTAGAACAAGAAGCTATAAAGGGTGAAAGCAAAGAAGATATATTAATACTACAGTAGCTTTAAATTAGTTAGTCTTCACAATATCCCTAGGTACTTTATTACAAAAAACACCTAAGTTCTTCAGAAATTTCCCAAGGTCAACTAGAGAACCAAGAAGAGAACCTCACTTTTATAATTTATGCATATCATAAACCTGGGGAATACTAAAGGGTGAACTTGACCTAAAAACTTTCATGTCTTCCTTCCCCGCTTCTTAAGATATGGGTCTTATGGAAATAGGCATGTTTGGAACGATGTGGCTATTGAGCCACATCTTTCCTGTTGAGTAACCCTGAAGGTTTCTTTTGTTGTTTTGTTTTTTGCTTTTCCCTGAAGGCATCTGAATATGCCAGTGTTTCCCTAAACCCAATGGGAAGCAAGAGAAGTTGTGGATACAGCTAGGAGGAAGGAGGGTGGTATTGATCAAGGCTGGCAAAACAAATAGACTTCACAGGCTCATGAAATATCCCTGGACTACTGAGCTCTGGAATTCAGCTGCAGGTCACCCTCTTGTCCAGTTTAGAGTTTACCCATTGCTACTGAGTGATTCTCCCTAGATAATATGGGGTCTCTGTTAGGCTATGTCTCAGCTTCCCCAATTATAGTTTCTGTACCCCTCACCACAGGTTTCTTCCATTCAATACATAGCACTCTACCTTCCACTATAAGATAAAGGTCAAAGTCAAAACCAAAGAGTTTCACAAAAACAATAACCGCCTGTTCCCCACAACCCCTTTCTACCCCATAACCTCCCCAAAGGGAAAAAAATGCATGAAGGGATCTTGGTTTGAATGGAAATTGATTAAACTTTTTTTTTCCAGTTTCAACACTATTTTTTTAAAACTCTTGGTTTCTAGTGACCTTTCAGATACAGAATAGTTGTTATAGCCAAAGTTGTTATAATTTAAAAACCTAAATTCAAAAGGCATCCAGCAATTTTGCTAACTCTGATTTTGGGGGCATATGAGACCCTGACATTTTAGAGACTCTCTACCTCCTACCAGCATTGTTGTTATCTTGCCAGGAATGCAATGCCTTTTAAATAATGAAAGAACTATAACTCATAGCTCCAAAATCTCTCATAAGAATTGTATTCTCTCTCTGGAAATTTAGGAAGCAATGTTCCAGAAATGTGTTGAGCCATAGAGATAGATAGATGGATGACAGATTAAATGACAGATGACAGATAGATGATACACTGGATTAAATAGACAGATAGACACAGATCTAGCTTTCTCATACATCTCCAGCATATCTCAGGTGTAGATACAGCTGTCTACAGCCGAGCATATTTCATATACGGCCCACACGTGCGTGCACACACACACACACACACATTCAGATTCTGCCGCCTGAATATCCCTAAGCATTCCAGACATCTAGAGTAAAAGTTTTTTAACTACTCTAATAAAATGGCACAAGCACCCAAGTTCCACACAGAGGAAATGCCTCACCCACAGGACTGGGAAAGGGGATGATATCTGCTCCTCTCCATTAGACGATTCAGCAGCCTTATTTGCCATGACTACCTGAGTCTCAATTCTGGGGCCTGCTCTCCCCTTCTAGCACTGCCTTGCCTACATGAATATCAATCTTTTTTTTTTTTTTTTTTTTGCATTCCCTAAAACACCACTAACTTGAACATGAATGGGCACCAAAAGTTTAATGAAAATTTAGGGGCACTTGGCTGGCTCAGTCAATGGAACATGCGATTCTTGATCTCAGAGTTGTGATTTCAAGTCCCACGTTGGGCATGGAGCCTATTTAAAATTTTTTTTAAAAAATTAGTGAAAGTGTAAGAAGAGGTACAGAAAAGCTAAGAAACGTATAGAAATACTGGTCCTTGCTGACCTAAAGTTCCTTCACCACCTCCACCACAAATAACATTCCACTAGCCAAGGATTTCCTCAGGTGCCCTATCAGATGCCTCCTGCATGGATGTCCTCCCGTCTTTCATATTCTGAACCTCTCTCCCAGGCTACTCATGTATGTGCAGTCCTCTTACTCTAATTTGCAGGATAATTCACCTCTTCTTTTGTATTCTCCTCTCTCCCCAAGACACTTACCAAAAAGACCCACCAAAGTGATTTTTATTCTTCTTTTTTTTTTTTAAAGATTTTATTTATTTGACAGAGAGAAACACAGCCAGAGAGGAACACAAGCAGGGGGAGTGAGAGAGGGAGAAGCAGGCTTCCTGCCGAGCAGGGAGCCCGATGTGGGGCTCGATCCCGGGGTCTCCAGGATCATGACCTGAGCCGAAGGCAGTCGCTTAACCAACTGAGCCACCCAGGCGCCCCCAAAGTGATTTTTCTAAGCAAAACACTGTTTACTTAAAGTGGATTTATGCTATACCCAGGGGAAGTACAAACCCCTAGAGTCAGTTTTTGTTTAAAATGACATTCCTTTTCTTTTTTGCCACTAACAGAGACACACACTTAGCAGAGAGATTAAAATTCTTTTGGAGGTGTCCCAGTGAAATGTGAACCCCTTCCCAAGACCTGTAGGAACTAGTCCTCACCATCCTTTCTGGCTTTACCTCCTGCAGCCCCTACTCTTGCTCCCTGTGCTCTAAGTACGCTAGTTGGAGAACATACACTCATTCTTGCCCTAGGAGCCTGCCACTTACCTATCCCACTTCATGGGGCTGGTTTCTATGACTTTACATGTCTCGCCTTCAATGGCACTTCCCTGGGAGGCCTCTGTAAACAGTATGTAAGCATACTATTTGATATAGATTACGATGTTACTCTCTCCTGAAGCACTAGTAACAACATACAACTACTTGATTACTGATTTATCTGTACCTCCAGTGGAATATAAGCCTCATGGGGCAGAGATCACAACTGTGTTGTTCTCTGTTATATCCCCTACAAATTCATACAATATATGGGTAATAGCAATGTAGGGCTGAATAGATGAATGAATGCATGAGTGAAGAACAACACCTAAAAAGGTGCTATGCTAGGAACTTCATACATAGGTATAAAAATATGTTTGTGCTTCTGGGATCTTACCCTCAAACAGGAGAAATAAGACTTATAAATAAATGATGACACAACGAAAATGTTACCATAATTCAGAAGAGGAAGAAACACCAGTTAAGATAACCAAAGGCTTTTAGATGAGTGGGTATTTGAGGTGAACACTGAGAAATGGGTAAGATCTCAAAGGATAGAAATTGCAATATTCCCAATAGAATAAGCAAAGGCACAAATATACGAAGTACAAAGCACCCTTCATGGGGGTGACGTATTGAATGAACAGTTCTGCTTAGAGGAGGTTTGTGTTATGTGGGTTAAGTGGGGAAATGCAGATTGGGGCCAGAATTTTGAAGCTCATGTCTACCAGAATAAAGAATTTAAACCTGTAGTTTCCTAAGAGAATATTGACATGATTAAAGTAAACTTGAGCAAAGGAAATCTTGCAGTGATATATAAGACCAATGGGAGCATGTATTCATTTTCGAGGGCTGCCATAACAAAGTACAAACAAACAGAACTGTGACTTACACAACAGAAATTCATTTTTTCAGAGTTCCAGAGTCTAGAAGATCAAGCTCAAGGTATTGGCAGATTTGGTTTCTTTTTAGGCCTCTCTTTAGCTTGCAGATGGCTACCTTCTTCCTTCTTCCTGTATCCTCATGTGGTCATCTCTGTCTGTACATATGATGAGTGTCTCTCTGTGCCCTAATCTCCTCTTATTAGGAAACCAATCCTATTGGATTAGGGCCCACCCTAATGACTTCATTTTAACCTAATAACTTTTTTAAAAAGATTTTATATATTTATTTGAGAGAGAGAGAACACAAGTAGGAGGAGGGGCAGAAGGAGAGGGAGAAGCAGACTCAACACTGACTGGGGAGCCCGATGAGAAGCTTAATCCCAGGACCCTGAGATCATGACCTGAGCTGAAGGGAGGCACTTAACCAACTGAGCTACCCAGGCGCCCCTTAACCTAATAAAGGTTTAAAAACCTTATCTTCAAATACAGTCGCATTCTGAGGTACTGGGCATTAGAACGTCAACATATAAACTGGGGGGAGTGGAAGGAGGAGAGACAATTCAGCCTGTAACAGAAAATGAGGGAGGAGAGGGAGTAATTTTTGAGACTGAGTGTCAGCATGTCTCATCTTCCCTTTCTGAACATAGTGAGGCCCCTTTCTCCCCTGTTCATCCCAGAGAATTTTTGAGGGGTCTGAATATATTCAAGAAGGAAAGAAACTCTTTCATTTTGATGTAAGGAAATGGAACCCAATGATGTTTGGTTAGTAAACATTCTCTGCCTTCCTTTTACAATGAACTTCTTACAACAGTAGAAATTGAGTTTTTAATCTCGAATGTTTGACCTATGAAGACTGTGAGGAAAAAGCTTTTCTGGGCTTCTGTAGGAATGGTTACTTTTCTCCCCCACCACAGACTGATTGTTTCCTAAGGAATTCCTAGAACCTTTGCAAACAATTATGTTTGTTTTTCTTATTGGTTCCTAGACAGGCCCATCCCCAGCAAATGCAGTGAGTGAAATTTGTGTTCTAACTTTACTCCTGGATCCACCTAATGTCCCCATGCTTAGTTTCCCAATGTCTCATTTGTCCTATATTCGTTTAGACTTTTTTTTTTTTTCATTTTATAAGCTTGCTTAAATCCTCTTTGTACCAAGGTAGAGTATTTTAAAAAATAAATGTTAGGGGCAGCTGGGTGGCTCAGTCAGTTAAACATCTGCCTTTGACTCAGGTCATGCTCTCAGGGTCCTGGGATCGAACCCTGCATCAGGCTCCCTGCTCACTCTTCCCCCAACTTGTGTGCGCCTCTCTCTCTCTCTCTCTCTCTCTCTCTGTCTGTCTCTCTCTCTCTAATAAATAAATAGAATTTTTTAAAAATTTTAAAAAATAAATGAATAAATGTTGATTTAAGAACAATGGCAAAACCTGCCATTAACTTTAATAATTTTATTTCATAGTAAAAGCCCTACAAATCACAGTTGTCACTAGACATGTCTCTATAACTAATGATAAATTGACAGGAATAAGTTGAAAGGGAGGAGAAAGAGGAAGTTCTCCTGTTGTAGGAGCCTATGTCTCATGGTCAAGTCCTCCCTGACTCCCAAAAGCAGCTGCTGTCTATAATCCTCCATTGATGCCCAGCTAGCAACTCCATTCACATACTGAATTTTTCCCTCTCTTCACTATCCTTCACCATCAAATTTATGCTCGTTTCTCTGATCTCTGTTAGTCAGGAGGTGTCCCTTTTGTTCAGAGCCTAGGATTTAAACTTGGGCAGTGGTCACGTGGGTAATACTCTACTGAAGCCTGCAATATATCAGGTCACATTCTGACTGTACCTAACCTTTCATAATATCCTATCTAACATCAGGATCTGTCATATATATCTTCCCTTCAAACTGATGGCTTATGTGGAAAGAAATATATATATATATGTATATTTCTAAATATATATATTTCTCTTCTTTTACTTTAAATTTATTTTATTTTTTCAGTGTTCCAAGATTCATTGCCTATGCCCCACACCCAGTGCTCAATGCAATAGGTGCCCTCAGTACCCACCACCAGACTCTCCCATCCCCCACCTTCTCCCTCCAAGATCCTCAGTTTGTTTCTGTGTCCAAAGTCTCTCATGTTTCATTTCTCTCCCTGAATTACCCTACTTCCCATTTACTGTCCTTCTTCTACTATCTTCTATATTACTCCTTACGCACCACAAGTAAGTGAAACCATGTGATACTTGACTTTTTCTACTTGGCTTATTTCACTCAGCATAATCTCTTCCAATCCAGTCCATGTTGCTACAAAAGTTGGATATTCATCCTTTCTGATGGAGGCATAGTATCCCATTGTATATATGTACCACATCTTCTTTATCCATTCATCTGTTGAAGGGCACCTTGGCTCTTTCCACAGTTTGGCGATTGTGGCCGTTGCTGCAATGAATATTGGGGTACATATGGCCCTTATTTTCACTACATCTGTATCTTTGGGGTAAATGCCCAGTAGTGCAATTTCAGGGTCATAGGGTAATTCTATTTTTAATTTTTTAAGGAATCTCCACACTGTTTTCCAAAGGGGCTGCACATTTCTAAATATATATTAATATATTTCTCTCCACGTAAGCCATCAGTTTAAAGGGAAGGTTTATATATTACTTTTGTAAGCCCCTCAAATGTGTCACCATGCTAGGGACATAGCACTTTATCATGAATACTTATTAGTATAACTGAATTCAGTGCCTCTAAAAAGGACAGAAAAGTTAGATATAGCAATAGCTAAAGGAGAAAGGGAAGCTACAGGTCCAAGAAATAACCTCAATTAATTTATGTCTGTGTGGAAGTTTTACTGTGAGATCAGAAAAAAACCACATGGGCACTGACCACAGGACACTTAAAATAGAGGAATCCAGCAGGAGGAAGGAAGGGGGTTATTGCTCACCATGCTATTTGGAGAAATATTCAGCCTTAAACAAGAAAAATTTGCAGTCAAAAAACCATAGGCTGTATAAGTAGGAAGAATATAAAAAAAAAAAAAAAAAAAAAAAAAAAAAAAAAAAAAAAAAAAAAAAAAAAAAAGACTGGCAAGAAAACACACATTCACTAAATACCCCTGCCAGGCACATCTTATTAATCTTCTCAACAAACCTGTGAGGCAGGCACAAAAGGAAACAGGCTGCAACAAGTAAACAACGTCCTAAACTCACATGGCTCATAAATTATGAAGCTGAGAGCTAAGGCCCAACCCCGGTGATAAGAAAGCACAAGCTCATTGATTTAATACTCCACATCAGGCTTAAAATGTGGGGGGATCAGACAGACGTGTAAGCAGTGTGAGATCAGTAAGTTAAAAGAGAAGGTTACTAAAAGGATAGGGTGAAATACACAGTGCTCAAGGCAGAAGTTTCAGGTTGAAAAATCATGAACACCAGGCCTATACAAGAACATACATGTCTCATCAATATGGAGCTACCTGTTAAAAGGCACCAATCACCTCCATTATGGTCACTTTAGTCCACAAAATTTGATAGTTCAGTGTTCCTCCCAGTTCCTGTGATAGTTCTCTTTAAGTTCCCACAGTTGAGAGAAGTTAACTTTTCTCACTAAAATGAAATTTCCCCATCTTCCTCTTTCATAACATAGTAACTGGACACTCCCAGGAAACCAAGAAAACTGCTTATTTGTGTAACACACCTATTTCTAAAAAGACAATCTCCTAAGAGAAAAAATAAGCCACAAATGGGAAGAAAATATTTGCCAAACAAAGGAGTTGTATCCAAAATGAATAAAGAACTCAACATTCAATACAAGAAAACAAATAACCCAGTTTAAAAATAGGCAAAAGCACTGAGAAGACACTTTACTAGAGAAGGTACACAGATGGTAATAAAAAAAAAATAAAGAAGATACACAGATGGCAAATAAGTATATGAAAATGTGCTGGACACATGTCATTAGAGAACTGCAAATTAAAACAATGAGAAACCACGACACAATAATTAGAATGACAATAATCCAAAATGCCAACATCAAATGTTAATTAGGATGTGGAGCAACAGGAACTCTCCGTCACTGCTGCTACATAGGAATGCAAAATGGTCCAACCACTTTGGAAGACAGCTTGATGGTTTCGTACAAAGCTAAGCATAGTTTTACCATATGATCCAGCAATTGTGCTCCTTGGTTTTACCCAAAAACCTGCCCATGGATCTTTATAGGAATTTTATTCATAATTGCTAAAAATTAGAAACAACCAAGATGATCATCAATAGGTAAATAGATAAACAAACTTGGTATATTCATAGAATGGAATATTAGTGTCAGCAATAAAAAGAAATGACCTTCAATGTATATTGCTAACTGAAAGAATCCAGAAAGAAGGCTACATATTTTATCATTCCAACTATATGATACTCTGGAAAAGGGCAAAACAATAGAAACAGTCAGAACAGTAGTGGCTGCCAGGGATTCAGGGAGAAGGAAGGAGGGATGAATAGGTTGATCACAGAGAACTTTTAAGATGGTTAAACTATTGTGTTTGATACTCTAATGGTGAATACATGACATTATGTGTTTTTCAAAAGCTATAGAATTACTATACATGACTATACAATTAATATGAACCATGGGCTTTAATTAAGAACAGTATATCAATATGGGTTCATCACTTGTAACGAGTATATCACACCAATGCAAGATGTTAATAACAGGGAAGACTGTGTATGTGTGTTTATGTGGTTGGGGGTTAATACGGGAACTCTCTGTGCTTCCTGCTCAATATTTCTGTAAACCTGTAATTGTACTAAAAATAAATTCTGCTAATTAAAAACAAGAAAAGAAAAAAAAAAACAACACTACCAAAACATGTATGTCTATTGGGCTCAATCGCTAATGGTATGAAAATCAAACCTATAGATATATTTACTTGATGGGCATTTGGATGAGTTTTGGCAAATTTTAATCTTCCTTTGTCCACCGAGGTTGTGTCTTACATTTGAAACCAGTCTTAAAGCTATTTGTCATTTGAAAATGCTGTTTCTGATGAATACATCTGTTATATATATAATGAATCCGCCCAAACCAACTTTTCTATAACTCTAAATTAGTGGAAATTTAATTTCAATGTTTCAAGTATTTTTAAGAAAGAAATCACATTTTGCTTCGTAATTATGAGAATAAAGTGGTGTTCCTCTCTAAAGAGAATTTGTTTTGATTTTGTTTAAAACAGAAATCCCTCTTTTGGGAATCCTCATCTCATTTCATCCTTATCCATCACATTTCTTACTAAGGGTTCAGGAACTACCTATGTTTGTAGGACCAAGACCAAAAGAAAAATGAGAAGATGACTATGAACACATCGCTCCAACTAGAAATACAGTAAATTTAAGACAAATTCCACTATATCCTCTCCCAAGACACACAAAAAGAAAAAAAAAAACTCTGATGTTCATGCTGGAGAATGATCATTTGCTTGTTATGACTTTATGTGGTTTCATAAAAGGCAAGGGACAGTCATTGTGTCACAGTGTGTGTAAAAACGGGGAAGAAAGAAGAGGAAGAAAATAACTCCTGGAAAGCTACAGCCCAGTGAAGAGAGAAACTCAGGGGGCTGGGATGCTGGGGAGATTCCTCCAAGGCTGGAAAGCAGAAAACTGATAACACCAGATTTTAAATCCATGGTTTCCAGCACATCCGGGTTAGAAGTTGAAGTTAGCGGTTAAAAAGAGTGCTGGTGTAAGAGGGAAATATTTGTGTTCAGAAGTCCTCTCTTTTACTGGTTCACTTCTTTGGCAAGTTTTCCACTAAGGCTGGATGTTTTCTTGCTGTTTGATAGTGTCGTTCCCAGTTGTATGAAGTAAATGATGAAGATGGAAAGATTACAATTCAACATTCCAGTCAGAGTTAGAGCTTTGTGAGACCATTCAGACTGGGACTGTCAAACCCTTGTAGAGTTCTGATCCAGTCTACCAGGCCCCAGTGAAACCCTCAGTTCCTCTCTGGAACCAACAGGACAGCAGACAAAATTCGGAGAGCTCCACCGGAAATATGCATTGTCCCCGTGAACAGGCAGTGCAGGGTAACACCCGGCCCTCTTCTCAGCCTTTCAGTAATGCCCCTGACTCAGCTCCTGCATCTTCACGAGGCAACCAGCCTATGTGCCTCGCGCTTGGGGCTCAAGCACGAGCCCCTATTCTCTCAAAAGAGAATAACTTAAACAGCTAGTTCTCAAAATGGAAAAGCATCAAGCTCCTTTGGAATCATCTCTAAAATGAATACAGATTCCATCCCAGATCCAGTGAATACAAAAGGCAGGGGCTGATATCAATAATACTTAAGTTAAAAAAAATTTATTTTATTTTTTTTAAATGGCAGGAGGTGGAGAGAAGAGTGTAATTTTTTTAAAGTTCCATGGTAATTCAGATTTCCAACCCTATCAAAAGCCACTGGTTAAATACAGTTGGAATTTGTAACTGAGGTATTTGCATTTTTTGGCTGTTTTCCTTGTGTTCATTTAAAAACAATAAAGTATGAAATAATCAGGGACAAAGAAATGAAAGTATTACAAGCATATGAAAGAGTAAATTATCATTCCTGTGCATTTTGTAATGGAACAAATTTTCTTTTGAGATCTTTAAGAGTGCTTCTAAAACTTCCTTCTTAATAAAAATACATGAGAATACATGAAGTTTTGCATTAAAATTTACATTAAAAGCCATAGAGACGAGAATGTCCAAGTTAATTCTTTTTTTAAAAAAATATTTTATTTATTTATTTGAAAGAGAGAGTGAGTGAGAGAGATCATGAGAGGAGAGGTCAGAGGGAGAAGCAGGTTCCCCGTGGAGCTGGGAGCCCAGTGCAGGACTCAATCCGGAGACTCCAGGATCATCACCTGAGCTGAAGGCAGTAGCTTAACCAACTGAGCCACCCAGGTGCCTCTGTCCAAGTTAATCCTATAGTTAACCTATACTTACCTCCTTTCTGCTTTAAATTGTATTGCTCTAACATGACATTCATAAGTACAGAACAATCAACAACTAATTTTTTTCAGGTCAGCAGTCTGAACATATACTGAACATAGATATATATGGGAATAGGAGGTTTAGGAAACTGAACTGAATCTGGATTGATCCTCTGGACGTTTAATTTCGTGATTTGGCTTTTTCTCTTAAAAGCAAAATATCTCCAAAAATGAGTTAATGGATAATTCTTTCAAGTTGCATGGTTATTCTTAAGCATGAACTTTAGAAGAAAGCTGCTGTGTGTGTGTGTGTATAAGAGTGAGAGTGACTAGAGGTCAACTGTACAACATCTGTGGGGTCTGTCCCCTACAGATGTTTCAACACCGTATAAACATTTTAAAAATCCCATAGCACTTTAAGCCTCCTATCTGATCCTAGTCATAGGTGAGTTTACTGGCATCACCCAGCAAAAAAAGGCAGGTTCTGTGTGGGAGTAGGGGTAATTGACAAGTATGACTGGAGACTTGGGGGGCTGAGTAGTCACAGCTGTGGTTTAACTAACAATTTCAGTTTTGAGTTGTTGGGGCCCCCAACAACTGAGAGCTAGAGAAGTGATATTTGGGGGAAATAATCTTCCAGGCACTAGCTCTGAAGACCTCCCACCAGAACCCTCAGATCACCTAGAAGCAGGAAATTCTCTGGTAGAACTGTTGGCGCCTCAGAGTCTCTGGCCACTTTCTTAAAGGCCACGTTTTAGACTTGGAGTCTGGCTTCTCTATTGTTTTCTTGTTCTCTACCCAAGTTTTCTTTTCCTCCAAGTCTAATTAGGGTAATCAGAAAAATAGTCTGTGTAATTTCTGGCATTTATTTCTTGGAGTACACTGAGTTTTTACTTTATAAGTATAAATAAGCCACCTGTCAGACTGTTACTCATTCTTTGAGACCCTGTTCAGGTTTCATCAACCTATAAAGCCTCCTCTAACTACCCCCAGTGGCTACATGCTCATTCTTCGTGCAACTGTTGAATTTTATGGATATCTTCACTACAAAAAAACACATTACACTGAAATTTATAACTTGTCTATCTCCCTGAAACAAAGCCGTGTTTTGTTCACATGACATTTCCACTCTTTAATTAGTTCCGAACTCAATGTATTTCTTGGCAAAAATAAAATAGTAAGAGACTGAAACGGAGAAAGGAAGGGAGAAAGGGGAAAAAAAAGAAGAAAAAGGAAAATACTTCTTTAGTTTTATTTTCAATTATTTCTAGATTATGAGAATTCAGTTCATCTTACACTCACATAAAGAGTTACTGGAATAAACCAAAATACACTTTCACACAATATAGGAGAATGAGTAGTCACCTTTTGTTGCTAGGAGGCCATACTCAGAAAGAGTTTATGTCCAGGAAACACCTCAGATCACCATGTCTAGGAGTTCCTTCCCCAGATAAAAGCCCAGGCTGCTTTTCCAGCCAAAAAGCCCTTAGGAATGGCCCAAGATATACATCCCAGTCCTCCAAGTGAACATAAGTGCAAGACTACATATAGCACTTGCTCAATAAATACCAAAACTATACAAGAATGCCTTGAAGAAAGAGAGAACAATCATTTATTTTCCTCAATTACTTGAGAAAAAAATATATACCAACTGCTTTAGACTAGACTGAAGTCAGCTCTCCAAGTTAAAACTGCAGCCTAATCTCTTTCCAGGAAAAAATGAACTCACAGTGAATAAATAACTGGTTTTAGCAGAATTGAAAAAAAGTTTTGAAAAGGGGACCGAAGAGGAGTGATCTTAAAAAGTTACTTTACCACAAATATGGACTTGTGTCTGCTCTGAAAGACAAATTACTAGAAGTTCGGAAATTTAGAATTCTAGTTCTATTGTTGATTTAAAAAAAAAAAAAAATGGATGGTGATTTAACCAAGTCGGTTTTCTGTGTCTCAGTTTCCTTATCTCTCCAAGTGGGATAATAATCTTTGAAATATAAATTGTTGTAATTCCAACTGTTATGTGGTCCAATGCTCAAATTTAATTTCCTAAGAGTTCTCTAACAACAGTTCTTAGAAGAGAGACAATTTTAAAAAGTATGGAATAAATAGAGTGGGTGGAACAGAATGAATTTTCTGTGTTAGTTTTTGAGTTCAAAGCAACCTGTTCTTCCAGGAAGAAGTTTTGATCAGTGAGATGAAAAGTATTCAGCAATTCCCCATAGACTTCCAAAGTTCACGTCGTTGTGAGAGCTTTTTTTGTTGTTACTGTTTTCACCAACCCCATATGTTAAAGAATTTTCCCCTATGACATGCTTTTATAATTAATGTTGTTTTTCTTTTCATCTTTAATGATTGAGATAATGGTGGTAGGAAGGAGGTAAAAAGAAGAGAAATGATCGGTCTGCAAGGCACTTCTAGTTCTCCTTTCCTCCTGACTATTACATGAGGTCACTAAATTGTAAGAAAGGGCATTAAAGCAGGAGCATCCCAGATATAATGGTCCAGGTAAGTAACAAATGTTTGAGTTATTAAAGTCACAAGCAAAACTAATTTTTCAAAAAAAAATGCTCCAATAATATTGCCATAATAAGCTTTTGCCAAACTCTTACAAAGTACAAATTGCTCAATTCAAACTTAACGGGATGATAAAGCAAGAAATAATAACCTACCTAGGCTGAAGAGGTGCAGATGGACCAGCATAGAATAGAAAGAAATCTGATAAATCAAGGAAGATGACGGAAATAGAATGACAGAGGAAAAAATGCTGACTGCCTAGAAAGGAGTTATTTTCCTTTCTCAGAGGGATTAGGTAGTCTATGTCCTTCCAGAGGACAGTATTAGAGTATTATTACCTATGCAACCCAGGAGAGAGGCCAGGCCTGTTCCACAGGAAAGCCTGAATGATGGACCAGGAAAAGGAATAGAATATAATGATTGCAGAAGAAGTGGATTTGGGTTTCCATACAAAAGTAAGACAAGAAGCAATAATGAATGATGATCTATACAATTTCGAGATTGGTTGCTCCATTATCCAGCTATTTCTATGAGTGCTTGGAAAAAGAAGTATTATTATAGTCAATGAACCTAATCGCATAGAACGCATACCAAATTTATGTTATAGATGTAACATACACTCAAAGCTGAACCAGGTGCAAATCCTCCTTTCGAGGAGTTCACACTCTAAAACAAGAGTTCTTAACCTGGAGTCTAGAAATAGAATTAAAGGAAATCTGGGGCACCTTGATGGCTCAGTTGGTTATGCGTCTGACTTCAGCTCAGTCATGATCTCGGGGTCCTGGGACTGAGCCCAGCATAGACTCTATGCTCAACAAGGAGTCTGCTTGTCCCTCTGCCCCTACCCCTGCTTGTGCTCTCTCACTCTCTCTCTCATGAATAAATAAAATCTCTAAAGGAAAAATTAAAGGAAATCCACTAAATTGAATTGAAAAAGTATCATTTTCACTAGCTTCTAACTAAAATTTAGCACTTTCTTCAATTACGAATGCAAGCAATAAACTAAACCTCAGTAGTATTAGCAGTAATTGTGACTTTGTCAACAACTAAGGTCACAGTTATTTCCCTATTCACCACAATAATTGCTGATATTGTAAGCTACTGACCTAACAAATACCCAGTAGCCACGTATGTTCACCATGACTAAAATTACATCAGTAATCAAACCCACCAGTTAATTTTATTTCATGCATCAGTAAAGAAGCACAAATATCACTACAGCCTATACTTGGAAGCTTCCTTTTATATTTTGATAGCTAGACTTCAATATAATTGGTTTCTTTTGTAACCCTACGTTCATTGTTTTATGAACCTTAAATCACTCTAAAAAGAGGTTCATAGCCTTCATCTGATTGCCAAATGGTTTCTTGTCACAGAATATTAAGAATTCCAGGTCTGAGAGAAGTCAGACAAGAACACAGCTCCTGCGTCCCACCCAGCCTAGCATTAAATGTGGTGACTACCTTTTGATGGATGTCTGGTTTCCAACCAGAAAGTTGCTTCTCTGAGCTATTCCAGATCCTTCTAATAAGTTCCTTTACTGCTTATGTAACCTAGAGTTCATGTTTCTTAAGTGCAATCGGGACTCTCAACTAGTACAGTATTTAAACGGTATTTGTATATTGTAATTTTAATAAGTATATTTTGTAGAAAAAGCACAAATTGCCATCACAGGCTAACACTAAAATATTACCAGTTTAGTAAGTCTCCATACTGAACCTAATTGGCCTCATAGCTGCTCCCACCTACCTTAGAGCAACCACCAAGTGACAGACAGGTCCAGTATCTAAAAAGAACTGAAAATGGAATTACCTTGAAAATTCAGCCCCATATGTGGTAGTAATCTTTAGATACTTATAAAATATAAACTGTCTTGAATATCTGATGATGACTTCATCTATCTTTTTCCACTACTGGGATTTTCTTATCATTCTCTTACTAGTAACCAAATGCCTGAGCAAGACAACAAATAGTGATTGATGGGTCAGTTATGGAGAATTCAAGAATAATTCTATTTTCTCTTCTTTCAACCCAAGAAGATTTAAGCAATCACCTCAATGTGTCACTCCCATGACTTGGAGGTCTAAGAGCAGAGTTAAATTGAGATTCTATAACAAACACGGCAAACAGATTTCATCTCACATGCCCACTGGGATCTAGTGGTAGTGACTGTCTGGAACAGGGATGAGAAGTATGTTGTGGCTCTCTCCTGGCCCAGTACAAAAGAATGACACAATTAATTAACAAAACTTGTCAAGGGCACAGAAGTGGTGACATGAGCGCTAAGTATTTTCTACCCTAGTTGTATCTATTTTTATGAAAAATTATCCAAATGGGACCACAAAGCAGAGTTAGACTAGAAGAAAGCCCTTCTTCTATTGGCTGAAGTCTTTCCAAATCCAATTTTGATTCTCAACGGGCCTGCTGAAATGTCTTAGGACCTGGACAGGTGGTCCAATATCATGAACTCATGAATAGACATGAGAATTCAAGATGTAATAATAACCAATAATTCTCTTGGGAACTTCCCCATCATATACCAGCTGGTCAAATGCAATTTGAGACCTTCTGTAGATTCTGAGCTCCTAATAGTGAGAATAAGGAAGACTTCAAACACCAGTAAATATTCAAGGATTCAAAACCAAAGGCCTTTTCCTAGTTTACCTTGCTTAAAGAAATGAACGAACTACCCCCAGAAAGTAGTGACTGCCTACAGTGCTAAACAGTGTGGCGTTGGTGGCCTTGCCATTTCTTCTTTCTAGTCATACAGTCCTTTTGTGCAAGGGTCACTCTTACTCCCAAGAGGAAAGTCAACATGACTCACTTTGAGAAACTGAAAGCACACATGTCCACATGAGCAGGGCTGCCTGCTGTGTAACCACAAAACCACATCAGAAGAAGTCAGCTGCTTAGGAAGGAGAGGCAGTGGGTTGAACAAACTCACCCCCATGCCAGACGGCCAGCCTTCCTTCGAGAGGACCTGAAGGCTCCTAGCTAGGCAGAGAATTGGGGCAGGCAACAGATGCCTGTGGCCAGGGCTCTCGGGGTCATTGGCTCTGGGAACTCAACACTGAAACGAGGGCCTTCCCGAAGCCTGGTCATGAAGCTGTGGGGTTGGCTTTGTTCTTTCCCTTTCCTTCGGCACATTCTTCTCCTAGATTTTGATCCTCTCCCTAAGCACCCAGTGCTCTCTTGCCAAACTGTGCATTAGGTGATCTGGGGGAGGGCTTAAGGGCCCTCAGCCTGGCTGGGATGCTGTCAGGATTCTATGATTGAGTACCCTGATATTTTCACCTAGAAGGTATAAGAAATGGAACATGGTTAAAGCTTTAATTGGTAAAGGAGTAGCAATCATTCACATTAATCAGAATGGAGGCATGTTTGGTAATTTTTGTGGTCACTTTGGGACAATACTCTCACTTCCATCTATACTCAGACAGGATTATGGAGTGGTATTGCTTCTGCCTCGCCCCACTGTGGTCACAGGGTGGCCTTGTCAGGTGTTAGAGTTCTGTGACATCGTTTCTGTTCAACAAGACAATACCAAGGCCTCACGTAACTGTAGGGCCAGCACGCCCCCTGCTCCCCACCCCCACCCCACCCCTCTCCCCCCGCCCCTTCCCCCCCCTGCCCCCCAGAGACAACTCCAGGACCTAGCTGATGAGCCAAGCCTGTTCCTGGCTATCAGGGGCTCCTTTGCTTTAAATCCCAGTCACGCAGTATAGACTCCACTCCTACCCTTCCCCCACCCCTTTTGCTTAAAACTGTTCTGTTTCCCATTTCTTCATTCAGAAAGTTCACTCTTTCAAAGTGGCATAAACAGAATTAATCCCCTTTAACATTCACAAGAGTTAAAGGGGTTGGAGGGGCGTCTTGTACTTGTATCACAGAAGTGACCTTTCAGAGCTGACCCCAGATGAGCCGTAAATGGTGAGACTGTTAAACTGCAGAAGAGACTACACATAGATTTCTCTAGCTAAATCAAAGAGCAGCTGGCTCCTTTGGCAACACAGAGCTGCAGCTGCTTTTCACCCCTACAGTTGAACTTGAGGTTAACCAACTCGGTGAGGCTCATTCATGTTGCCCCACTGTTGATTTCCTCAGCCTAGCAGTCTCTCCTCTCACACAGAATCTCCTCTCATCTGGCTGACTTGTCTCTGCTAGTTTTTATACGGAGATGCTATTTTTGAATTCATATTGGAGCTTGACCTGCCAACCCTAGAAAGTTGAGTTTAGAATGATAACGACTGACCTCTTTTTTTTTAATGTTATAATTTTAGAGGTGCCACTCTGTAAGTGATATCCATTTTTTAAAAATCACTACTGTTAATACTGTCTCTGTAGAGAAAACAACTTCATTAATCAAAAATTGGTCTATTCAGATAAAAATCTACTACCAGGATACCAATGTTGCTTAGCTAATGGTGGAAATTTTACAGGCTTCACATTAATTATGATCTTAGGTCTTAGATATTTGATACTACCAAGATTATCTTTCCCCAGGGGTAGTTAAATTTTAGTCATATGCTTATTTTCCCTGGAATGGAACACATAATTATTTAACAACAAAAAAATACAATTTGGAAATAAGGGACTTGCCTTTTTAATTTCTTTCTCATCAATACAAAGTAATCCAGTGGGTTGGCTATCGATCAGCCTATAGCAGAGATAAGAAAATTCCCATCCATGGGCCCAAGTCTGTTTTTGTAAACAAAGATGAACTGGATCCCAGCTTCCCCTTTGTGCATACATATTGCCTCTGGCTGCTTATGGACTACAAGGCAGAGCTGAATAGTCACAAAGGAGACCTCAGGGTCCCCAGAGAGGAAAATGTTTATATCTGGCCCTCTACAATGAAACTTGCTGACCAGTTGGTCTAAACATGGCTTGGTCTCTTATCTTGTGTATTTGATCCCAGGCTAAAAATAAAATGTTGTATATATTATTCAAAATTGACTCTAATTATAGTTATCATTGCACACTTAAACTTATACAAAATCTACATCTTAAAATAGTTTATTTTGTCATTCCCAAGCCACTCTCAAGCTTGCTCTTGCCATTTAGCTACTCTGCAGGCTGAACACGGTACTGGGCTTGTGAATTCTCTTCATGATACTCTGCTGCCACCTACTGAAAAATTCATAACCAAACAAGCCCCTAGAGTTCTCAACTCTACACAGCCCTCACAAAGACCCAAGGAAGCAGACACCCTGTAGGCATCCACTGCCCCCTGGAAAAGACCTGTCTGCTATAATTTCCAAGGCAAACCCTTCCGCCTCCTCTCTTTTGACCCCCAGTACTGTGAGTGGAAACTGCTCAGTGAGAAGAATCTAGTTCTCTGCTAAGAATCCACTTAGACTAGGGGCGCCTGGGTGGCTCAGTTGGTTAAGCAACTGCCTTCGGCTCAGGTCATGATCCCAGAGACCTGGGATTGAGCCCCACATCAGGCTCTCTGCTCAGCGGGAAGCCTGCTTCTCCCTCTCTCACTCCCCCTGCTTGTGTTCCCTCTCTCACTGTGTTTCTCTCTGTCAAATAAATAAATAAAATGTTTAAAAGACAGAAAAAAAAGAATCCACTTAGACTAGAAAGAAAATAAGAACAAAAAGAGTCTGGACCTGTGAAGGGTCACAGTCAGCCCTGCAGGATAAGCAAAGCTAGAAGTCTTAGGCACAGCTTGTTGTTTCTTCATAGTCTTGTCTTTGGACTTAAGAAATAAAAGCTATGGTAACATTCATATTTAAAAAAAAAAAAAAAGAAACAAATATCCATTTATTTACCTCAACTTACATTGGGCCAGACATTTTATTCAATCTTCAAAATAGGTCTCTGATATTACATATTAACATCCCCCACTTTACAGATAAGGTAATTGAGACAGAGAGAGGCTAAGCAATGTGCCCAGAGTCACCTTGTTAGTTCGGGAAAGTGTCTGGACTAAACCTCAGGGATTTTGCCTTCAGAATCTGCCCTTTAACTGTTATGTTTTCCTAACTCTTTCTTTGACTCCTGGAACACAGATCTCTGGAGGAGAGAAAGGGGAAGTAAAGAACCTCCTGGTCTCCTTCCTGAGTCTGCATCCTCTGTCTCTCTGTGAACCCATTTCTCAGGCACCTTAGAGGCCTTGGACCAGATTCCCAGCTTCCATGGCCTCTAAGAACATAGAATTCCAATCATTTTGGGGTTTGGCTTTTTGTGTTTTTGGAGGGGTGGGGTTTTGGTGTGTGTGTGTACGTGTGTGTGTGTAATCCAGATTGCTATAATAAAGATTCAGCAAGAAAAAAACACAAAATCCAAATTCTCCCCCATTCCTAAGAAGAAATTAAGTGATTATTAAAATCCGGATGTAGCTATGGCAGTAGAATATAATGTAACCTGAAAGTATAAAGAAATAATATATTTAAAAAGGAAAATTGTTCTCAAAAACCGAAGTGACTTCTGAATGATGTACTGTGTGCACAGATGAATCACTGGGGTCATGTAAAGCTATGCTAATGTATCTGAGACATAGGAGGACACCGGGAATGGAGTGCTAGCACCCCAGGGACCTCCCCTGAGTGGCCAGCCGGGTGGTTTCTACCAAGAAGAGAAGGCAGGTGGGAGAGCTCAGTGATGAGAAGGGCTGGGAAGTATTGCTCTGAGAGATACTCCCAGGGGAACATTTGTACACATGGAAGGGGGAATTCAGGAAGGAGGAATTCCCTAGAAGGTCATAGGACTGGATCTCAGCCATGGCACAGACCAGAAACGAAACCATTGATGATTCCGGAATAGAGGTCATGAATGACTGCCCAAGGGCCTACACTAGCCCACAGATGTGTCTTGATTGGCTTAATCAGTGCTTTCTCACTCATGAGTCAGTGCTAGCATTTAAAAAAATCAGAAAATTTCAAATAAATTTATAGTTCCAAGTTATCTTTAAGAATTGGAGGATCTAGTAATACGGAGCCCACATTCCTACATGGTAACAAGCTGAGTTCATCCAAGCCTTCAAAATACCATGTCTGGCATGGTTCCCACCCAGCCAAGGCACTCATGTAGCTCTTCTCCGGGAACCTAGAATCATCTGAGTCGTTGGCTGCTGACCCACAGTGGATAGTGTCTGTAGCATTACAGCTAAAAGCTGCCAGCCTATTTAGCACCTAGCCCACAGATGGGGCGTAACCACAGGAATTAGAAACAACTCCAGGATTATGGCCCTTCTCCCCATTGAAGAACTTCCATAATTTGATCCCAACTTAGCTTCCCAGCATAATTTCCCATCATTTCCTTTATATAGCCTACATTGCAGCCACACCTCTATATTTACTGTTCTTTGAATATTATTCCCAGATCTGTACCCTCTATTTGGAATGCCTCCCCTCTCTCTACCCCTAGATACTACATGTGTCCAACCTATACCCATCGTTTGAGGTCCATCTCGGACTCTGCTTCTGTGAAGCCAGTTTGTATAATCATAACTAATCCTTCCTTCTGTCTCACTGTAGTATTAGTTTATATGCCTGTGGTAGGATTACCTCAGTCTGATTCATATACTATGAGTCCATCACTTCTTTCCACTTGTGAGTTCCTGAAAGGTAGGAACTGCCTTATTATCTTTGTGCCTCACTCCCTCTCTACTCCCACTCCTTATAAAGTGCCCCACCAAGAGTAAGTTCCTAATAAAGTACCCTACCAGGAGTAAACTATCAAAGTTTATTGAATATATTTCTAAAAAAGCAAATATGTGGTGTATATATACAATGGAACACTACTCCGTCATAAAAAGATGAAATCTTGCCATTTGCAACATCATGGATGGACCTAGAGAGTATTATGCTAAGTGAAATAAGTCAGAGAAAGACAAGCACCGTATGATTTCACTTACATTGGAATCTGAAAAACAAAACAAAAACAAACAATAAAGCAGAAACAGACTCATAAATACAGAGAACAATATGGTGATTTCCAGAGGGGTGAGGGGCTAGGAAGATAAGCAAAATGGATGAAGTGGAGTGGGAATCATAGGCTTACAGTAATGGAATGAATAAGTCATGGGAATAAAGGTACAGCGTAGAGAATGTAGCCAGTGGTATTGTAATAGTGTTTTACAGATGGTGGCTACACTTGTGGTGAGCACAGCATAATGTATAGAGTTGTTGAGTCACTATTTGTATACCACAAAACTAATATAACATGGCCATCACCTATACCTCAATTAAAGAAAAAAAAAAAAAATCACTTGGTGACATTGACTTCTACTGCCATCTAGTGACCATAATGTAGCATTATGCCTAAGGACATTGCCATGCTGTGGGAACCACAAATATTCCAAATCCACCCGTCCATTTTCTTTCTTTCCTTTATCTCTTCCTCCTTCCTTTCTTTTCTTCCTTTCTTTTCCCATTTTCTTCTTTCTCTCTTCCTTTTAGTCATTTATCCTTTCACTCACCAAGTAATTTTTGATCATCTAAGTAACAGACACAATGAGCAATTAAGAATCAACACAAAAGTGAAAAAGAAGTTGGGGACATGGCAAAATAAGAGGATTCTAAGCCCACCCTGTCTCACGTTTACAACTAGATATCACTCACATCTGTGTAAATAAGGTGGAGAGCAATATCAGTTCTGGCTTTGACTAACACGCTGGTTCAGATGGATCTAATAGACATATTCAGAACATTCCATCCTAAAAGAGCAGAATACACATCCTTTTTCAAGTGTACATGGAACCTTCTCCAGAATAGATCACTTATTAGGCCACAAAACAAGTATCAATAAATTCAAAAACAGTCAACTCATACTGTGAATCTTTTCTGACCACAAGACTATGAAATTAGAAATCAACCACGAGAAAAAACTTGGAAAGCACACAAATACATGAAGGTTAAATAACATGCTACTAAACAATTAATGGGTCAATTAAGAAATCAAAGACAAAGTTGAAAAATATATAGAGACAAATGAAAATAAAAATACAACAGTCTAAAATCTTTGGGATACAACAAAAGCAGTTCTAAGAATCAAGAAAAATCCCAAATAAGCAACCTAATCTTACATCTAAAGGAACTAGGAAAAGAACAATTAAAAACAAAACAGTAGAAGGAAGGAAATAATAAGATTAGGTCAGAAACAAACAAAATAGAAACTTAAAAAGCAAAACAAAACAAAACAAACAAACAAACAAAAAAAAACAGTAGAACAGGATCAATGAAACCAGGAGCCAGTTCTTTGAAACTTCAACAAAAAATGATAAACCTTTAACCAGACTCATTTTAAATGAGAGAGAGAGAGAAAGGACTCAAATAGATAAAATCAGAAATGAAAGGGAAGAAATACAAAAGATTGTAAGAGAATATTATGAAAAAGTATATCAACAGATTGGAAAACCTAGAAAAAACAGATAAATTCCTAGAAACACATAACCTTCCAAAATTGAATCAGGAAGAAATAGAAAATTTGAACAAAGTGATGACCAGCAGTAAAATTGGATCATCAATCAAAAAAACTCCCAGCAAATAAAAGTCCAGGGCTGGATAGCTTCACAGGTGAGTTCTACCAAACATTTAAAAAGGAGTTACTACCTGTTCTCAAGCTATTACAAAAAAATAGAAGAGAAAGTAAAAGTTCCTAATTCATTACCTGACTCCAAGATTGCCCTGATGCCAAAACCAGATACACTACAAAAACAAAGAACTACAGGCCAATATATATGATAAACATGGATGTAAAAATCCTCAAAAAATATGAGCAAAAATCTAATGATACATTAAAAATATCGTTCACCACAATCAAGTGGAATTCACTCCTGGGATGTAAAGGTGGTTCAGTATTTGCAAGCCAATCAATGTGATACATCACATCAATAAAAGAAGGGATAAAAAATATGAGCCTTTCAATAGATGCAGAAAAAATATTTGACAAAGTATAACATCCATTCATGACAAAAACACCCAACCAAGTATGATTAGAGGTAACATATCCCAACATAATAAAGGTCATATATGAAAAATCCACAGCTAACATCATACTCAACGGGGAAAAACTGAGAGCATTTCCCCTAAAGTCAGAGACAAGACAAGGATGTCCACTCACCGCTATTATTTAACATTATACTTGAAGTCCAAGCTATAGCAATTTGACAAGAGAAAGGAATAAAAGGCATCCAAATTGATAAGGAAGAAGTAAAGCTTACACTATTTGCAGATGACATGATAGTATATACAGAAAACCCTAAAGACTACACTAAAAAACTACTAGACCTAATAAATAAATTCAGTAAAATTGCAGGATACAAAATCAATGTCTAGAAATCTGTGGCATTTTTATATACTAATAATGAGGCAACAGAAAGAGAAATTAAGAAAAAAATCCCATTTACGATTGCACCAAAGATAATAAATACCTAGGAATAAACTTAACCAAGGAGGTAAAAGACTGAAAACTATAAAACAGTGATGAAAGATATTAAAAATGACACACAGAGGTGGAGAGATATCCCATGTTCATGGACTGGAAGACAAATATTGTATAAATATACAACAGTCTAAAATCTTTGGGATACAATAAAGCAATCAATAGATTTAATGCAATCTCTATTAAAATATCAATGACATTTTTCACAGAACTAGAACAAACAATCCTAAAATTTGTATGGAACCACAAAAGCCCTTGAAGAGCCATAATAACCTTAAAAAAGGAAAAACAAAGCTGGAGGTATCACAATCCCAGATTTCAAGTTATACTATAAATCAAAATACTATAATACTGGCCAAAAATAGGCACATAGATCAACAAAATAGAATAGAAAGCACAGAAATAAACCCATGTTTATATGGTCAATTCATCTTTGACAAAGTAGGAATGAATATGCAATGGGTAAAAGACAACCTCTTCAACAATTGATATTTGGAACACTAGACAGATACACACAAATGAATGAAACAGGACTACTGGCTAACACAGTACACAAAGATAAATTCAAAATGATTAAGGACCTAAATGTGAGACCTAAAACTATAAAAAATATAGATGACACCGCAAGCAGTAATTTCTCCAACATCAAATGTAGCAACTTTTTTTTTCTAGATATGTCTCCTGAAGCAAGTGAAATAAAAGCAAAAATAACTATTGAGACTGCATCAAAACAAAAATCTTCTGCACAACAAAGAAAGCAATCAACAAAACTAAAAGACAACCTACTGAGTGGGGAAAGATATTTGCCAGTGACATCTCTGATAAAGGGTTAGTATCCAAAATATATAAAGAACTTGTACAACTCAACACTCAGAAAGAACAGATAATCTGATTAAAAATGGGAAGAACACATAAACAGACATTTCTCTAAAGAGGACATCCAGATCGCCAACAGACACATGAAAAAGTGCTCAACATCACTTGTCACCAGGGAAATGCAAATCAAAACTACCATGTGATATCACTTCACATCTGTCAGAATCACTAAAATCAAAAATACAAGAAACAACAAGTGTTGAAGAGGATGTCAAAAAATAGGAACCCTCATGCTCTGTTCGTAGGAATGCAAACTGGTATAGCCACTGTGGAAAACAATACAGAGGTTCCTCAAAAAGTTTTAAAAAATGGAACTACCCTACTAGCTGGTAATCACTCTACTGGGTATTTACCCCAAAAATACAAAACTATTACATCAAAGAGATACATGCACCCCCATGTTTATAGCAGCAATATTTACAATAACCAAATTACTGAAGCAGCCTAAGTGTGTCCACTGATAAATGAATGGATACAGAAGCAGTAATATATATCATTATATATATAATGTACAGAATATTGTTCAGCCTTAAAAAATGAAATCTTGCCATTTGAATCCATATGGATAGAGCTAGACTGCACAATCCTGAGCAAAGTAACAGTCAGAGAAAGACAAATACCATATGATTTCAGTCATACATGGAATTTAAGAAACAAATCAAACAAGCAAGGAAAAGAAAAAGGAGAAAGACACAAACCAAGAAATAAGACTCTTAACTACAGAGAACAAATTGATGGTTCCCAGAGGATTAAAGGATTCCCAGAGGATTAAACGATTAAAGAGTACACTTATCATGATGGACACCAAGTGAGGTACAGAATTGTTGTATTACTATGTTGTACACCTGAAACTAATATAACACTGTATGTTAACTATACTGGAATTGAGAAAAACTTAAAAGAGGAGTCAACACAGATGTGAATATAGAGGACTCCTACTGCCAGCCACAGTGGAATAAGCTCACTGCAACCACTATCTCCCACTGATTACCTTAAAACTGTGGACAAACACACAAAAGCAACTACCTGATAACTCCAAAAAGTTAAAAATAACAAGTAGATTAAGGAGGAAAAGGGGGGGAGATAAATTTGAAAAACCCATACAGGGGTGAGTTTCCTTCGTATTTTTAATCTTTTGTTTCCTACTTTGACCCATGGATTTTTTTTTCTATTTTTCTTTCCAGTTCTGCACCAAGGGCACCCCAAATCATGATCCTGCCATGTGGGCACCACATTGCAAGAGTGGTCCCAGCACCTAAAACTTTGAGGAAAAACAAACAAATAAACAAGCAAACATATTTCTGGCCAGGGCAAACAGAGAAAGGGAATCTTGTGATTCAGAAAGAATGGAGGAATTATTTATTTTTCCCCTCTCTGTGTTTCTCTTATCACTTATCTTGAGGGTTTCCCCAGTCATAAAGAATTATATGATATGTGTTCACACCAGAACTTCAAGTTAAGCCTTATCTTTCTAATCAGACGACCAAAAAAAGGAATGCCTGAAAAACAGAGGGTTTGGTAGAAAATCAGGAAGAAAGATGTGGAGAACGAGATATCTTATTGCAGTGGATAAAACATGTCTGGAATTCACCTGAGTGCAAATACAGGACAGACATAATGAAGCTTAGCAAGGACCTTGGAAACTTAAATTAAGTTGGAACCACCATCCAGAGAAGGTAATACAAAACTTGCAGTCTGAACTTAATATGAATAATTACCTCCAAAAAACAAAAAAACAAAAAAAAACAAAAATCAACATTATCCAGAGAATTTTAGTAAGGCCTAGAGTCTCCCAATAAAATACTCAAAATACCTGGATAAAGTCCAAAATTACTTCACCAAAAAGAAACCAGGAAAATCTGATCACTTCTCTTTTTAAAAGCATTTTTAAATTATTATTATTATTAAAATATAATGTATTATTTGTTTAAGAGGTACAGGTCTGTGATTCGTCAGTCTTACACAATTCACAGTGCTCACCATAGCACATAACCTTCCCAATATCCATCACCCAGCCAATCCATCTATCCCACTGACCTCCCCTCCAGCAACCCTATTTATTTCCTGAGATTAAGAGTCTCTGATGGTTTGTCTCCCTCTCTGGTTTCATCTTGTTTTCATTTTTCCCTCCTTCCCCTATGATCCTCTGTCTTGTATCTCAAATTCCTCATATCAGTGACATCATATGATAATTATCTTTCTCTGATTGACCTATTTTGCTTAGCATAATACCCTCTAGTTCCACCCATGTTGTGGCAAAAGGTAAGATTTTGTTTTGCTGATGGCTGTATAATATTCCTTTGTGTATATATACCACATCTTCTTTATCCATTCATCTGTCTATGGACATCTGGGATTTTTCCACAGTTTGTCTATTGTGGACATTGCTGCTATAAACATTCAGGTGCATGTGCCCCTTCACATACACTACATTTGTATCTTTGGGGTAAATACCCAGTAGTGCAATTGCTGGGTGACAGGGTAGCTCTATTTTCAGCTTTTTGAGGAACCTCCATACTGTTTCCCAAAGTGACTGCACCAGCTTGCATTCCTACCAACAGTGTAGGAGGGTTCCTCTTTCTCCACATCCTTGCCAACACCTGTCATTTCTGACTTGTTAATTTTAGCCATTCTGATGGTGTAATGTGGTAGCTCACTGAGGTTTTGGGTTGTATTTCCCTGATGCCGAGTGACATTGAGCACTTTTTCATGTGTCTGTTGACCATTTGGATGTCTTCTTTGCAGAAATGTTTATTTGTGTCTTCTGACCATTTCTTGATGGGATTATTTGTTCTTTGGGTGTTGAGTTTGATAAGTTCTTTATACATTTTGGATACTAACCCTTTATCTGATATGTCAATTGTAAATATCTTCTCCCATTCTGTTGGCTGTCTTTTGGTTTCATTGACTGTTTCCTTTGCTGTGCAAAAGATCTGATCTTGATGAAATCCCAATAGTTCATTTTTGCCCTTGCTTCCCTTGCCTTCAGTGATGCTTCTGGGAAGAAGTTACTGCAGCTTAGATTGAAGAGGTTGCTGCCAGTGTTCTCCTCAAAGTTTTTGAAGGATTCATATCTCATATTGAGGTCCTTCATCCATTTGGAGTCTATTTTTGTATTGGTATAAGAAAATGGTCCAGTTTCATTCTTCTGCATGTGGCTGTCCAATTTTCCCAACACCATTTGTTGAAGACACTGTCTTTTTCCCATTGATATTTTTTCCTGCTTTTTAGAAGATTAGTTGACCATAGAGTTGAGGGTCCATTTATGGGTTTTCTCTTCTGTTGCATTGATCTGTGTATCCATTTTTGTGCCAGTACCATACTGTCTTGATGATTACAGCTTTGTAATAGAGCTTAAAGTCAAGAATTGTGATGCCACCAGCTTTGGTTTTCTTTTTCAACGTTCCTTTAGCTATTCAGGGTCTTTTCTGATTCCATGCAAATTTTAGGATTATTTGTTCTATTTCTTTGAAAAAAGTTGATGGTATTATGATAGGCATTGCATTAAATGTATAGATTGTTCTAAGTAACATAGATATTTTCACAATATTTGTTTCTCCAATCCATGAGCATGGAATGTTTTTCCATTTCTTTGTGTCTTCCTCAATTTCTTTCATGAGTATTATATAATTTTCTGAGCACAGATTCTTTACCTCTTTGGTTAGATTTACTCCTAGATATCTTATGGTTTGGGTGCAATTATAAATGGGATCAACTCCTTAATTTCTCTTTCTTCTGTCTTGTTGGTGGTGGATATAAATGCAACTGATTTCTGTGCATTGATTCTATATTCTGACACTTTACTGAATTCCTTTATGAGTTCTAGTAGTTTTAGGGTGGAGTCTTTTAGGTTTTCCACATAAAGTATCTTATCATCTTCAAAGAGTAAAAGTTTGACTTCTTCTTTGCCAATTCAGATGCCTTTTATTTCTTTTTGTTTTCTGATTGCTGAGGCTAGGAATTCTAGTACTACGTTGAATAGCAGTAGTGATAGTGGACATCCCTGCCATTTTCCTGACCTTAAGGGGACAGGCTCTGTTACTCCCCATTGACGATGATATTTACTGTGTTTTTTTCATAGATGGCTTTTATGATATTGAGGTATGAACCCTCTATCTTACAGTGTGGAGCGTTTTGATCAAGAAAGGATGCTGTACATTGTCAAATGTTTTTTCTGCATCTATTGAGAGAATCATATGATTCTTTTTCTTTCTTTTATTAATGTACTGTATCACATTGATTGATTTGTGGATGTTGAACCAAACTTACAGCCCAGGAATAAATCCCACTTGGTTGTGGTGAATAATCCTTTTAATGTAGTGTTGGATCCTATTGGCTAGTATTTTGGTGAGAATTTTTATTTCCATGTTCATCAGGGATATTGGTCTACAATTCTCCTTTTTGATGGGGTCTTTGGTTTTGGGATCAAGGTAATGCTGACCCCATAAAATGAGTTTGAAAGTTTTCCTTCCACTTTTGTTTTTTTGGAACAGCAGAACAGGTATTAATTCTTCTTTAAATGTTTGGTAGAATTCTCCTGGGAAGCTGTCTAGCCCTGGGTTCTTGTTTGTTGGGAGATTTTTGATGACTTCTTCTATTTCCTTACTCATTATGGGTCTATTCAGGTTTTCTATTTCTTCCTGGTTCAGTTTTTGTAGTCTGTATGTCTCTAGGAATGCATCCATTTCTTCCATATTGTCAGATATGCTGGTGTATAGTTGCTCATAATATGTTCTTATAATTGTTTGTATTTCTTTGGTGTTGGTTGAGATTGCTCCTCTTTCACTTATGATTTCATTAATTTGGGTCCTTCCTCTTTTCTTTTTGGTAAGTCTAGCCAAGGTTTTATCAATCTTATTGATTCTTTCAAAGAACCAGCTCCTACCTTTGTTGATCAGTTCTACTGTTCTTTTGATTTCTAGTTCATTGATTTCTGCTCTGATCTTTATTATTCCTCTTCTCCTGCTGGGTTTAGGATTTATTTGCTGTTCTTTCTCCAGATCCTTTAGGTGTAGGGTTAGGCTGTGTATTTGAGAACTTTCTTGTTTCTTGAGAAAGGATTGTATTGTTATATACTTACCTCTCAGTACCACCCTTGCTGCACCCCAAAGATTTTGAACAGTTGCATTTTCATTTTCATTTGTTTCCATGAATTTTTAAAATTCTTCTTTAAAATACTGGTTGACCCATTCATTCTTTATTAGGATGCACTTTAGCTTCCATGGATTTGCGTTTCTAGCTTTCTTCTTGTGGTTCAGTTCTAGTTTCAAAGCACTGTGGTCTGAAAATATGCAGGGAATTATCCCAATCTTTTGGTACCAGTTGAGACCTGATTTGTGACCCAGGATATTATCTAGTCTGGAGAATGTTCCATGGGCACTAGAGAAGAATGTGCATTCTGTTGTTTTGGAATGGAATGTTCTGAATACATCTGTGATGTCCATCTTGTCCAATTGTCATTTAAAGGCTTTATTTCCCTATTGATCTTTTGCTTAGATGATCTGTCCATTTCAGTGAGGGGGGTGTTAAAGTCCCCTAATATTATTGTATTTATTGTCAATGTGTTTCCTTGATTTTGTTATTAATTGGCTTATAAAATTGGCTGCTCCCATGTTAGAGGCATAGATATTTAAAATTGTTAGATCTTTTTATTGGAGGGACACTTTAAGTATGATATAGTGTTTCCTCACCTCTTGTTATAGTATTTGGTTTAAAATATAATTTGTCTGCTATAAGGATTGCCACCCCAGCTTTCTTTTGATATCCATTAGCATGGTAAATTATTTTCCACCCCATCACTTTAAATCTAGAGGTGTCCTTAGGTCTAAAATGAGTCTCTTGCAGACAGCATATTGATGGGTCTTGTTTTTTTACTCCAATCTGATACCCTGTGCTTTTGTTTCAGGCATTTAGCTCATTTACATTCAGGGTAACTATTGAAAGATATGAATTTAGTGCCACTGTATTGCCTATAAGGTGACTATTACTGTATATTGTCTCTGTTCTTTTCTGGTCTATGTTTCTTTTAGGCTCTCTCTTTACTTAGAGGACCCCTGTCAATATTTCCTATAGGGCTTTTGGCATTTGCAAATTCTTTTAGTTTTTCTTTGTCCTGGAAGCTTTTTATCTCTCTTTCTATTTTCAGTGACAACCTAGCTGGACATAGTATTCTTGGCTGCTTATTTGTCTTGGTTAGTGCTCTGAATATATCATGCCAGTTCTTTCTAGCCTGCCAGGTCTCTGTGGATAAGTCTGCTGTCAATCTAATATTTCTACCATTATGTTACAGATCTCTTGTCTCAAGCTGCTTCCAGAATTTTCTCTTTGTCTCTAAGACTTGTAAGTTTTATTATTAGATGATGGGATGTTGACCTATTTTCATTGATTTTGAGGGAAGTTTTCTGTGCCTCCTGGATTTTGATGCTTGTTTCCTTCCCTGAATTAGGGAAGTTCTCTGCTATGATTTTCTCCAGTATACCTTCTGTTCCTCTCTTTCTTCTTCTTCTGCAATCCCAATTAAAAATATTGTTCCATCTTATGGTATCACTTATCTCTCAAATTCTCCCCTCATGATCTAGTAGTTATTTATGTTTTCCTCAGCTTCTTTATTCTCTATCATTTGGTCTTCTATATCACTAATTCTCTCTTCTGACTCACTTATCCTAGCAGTAAGAGCCTTAATTTTTTATTGCACCTCATTAATAGGTTTTTTTTTATTTCAACTTGGTTAGATTTTAGTTCTTTTATTTCTCAAGAAAGGGATTCTCTAGGATCATCTATGCTTTTATTCAAGCCAAGCTAGCATCTTTATAATCATCATCCTGAACTCTAGTTCTGACATCTTACCCATGTCTGTATTGATTAGGTCCCTGGCAATCAGTACTGCCTCTTATTCTTTTTCTTTTCTTTTCCTTTTTTTTTTTTTGAGGTGAGTTTTTCCATTTTTTCACTGTGTCCAGAGAAGAATAGATGAATGAGAGAACAAAATGCTAAAAGGGTAACAATGACCCTAGAAAAAAAACACACTAACCAAATCAGAAGAGACCCAAAACTGGGGGAAAAGAAGGGGGGGGGAAGAAAAATATCAGGTTGGTGAATAGAACAGACCCACACACTAGATTTGGGGTATATTATGGTCTGTTAGAAGAAACTGCCTCCCAAAATGTTATAGAAAGGATAAAAATATATATATGTGTGTATATATATGTATGTATATATATGTAATATATATGTATATATGTAAAATATATATATGTATGTATATATACATATATATACATACACATACACATATATAAAGAAAAGCATCTATATATACACACACAAAATGGTAAAACAATGAAGGGATGGAATATGACTATAAAGATTAAAATTTAAAAAGATTTTAAAAAAGGAATTGGTAAGTTTGTTGAAAAAAGAAAGAAAAATTTAAAAAAGAAAAGAGGAAAGAATGTGATCAGGCTGGAGACTAGAACGAAGCCGTGTGCTAGATTTAGGGTATATTTTGGTCTGTTAGAAGAAACTGTATCCCAAAATTTTAAAGGAAGAGAAACATATATCAAAAAATAAGATTAAATACAATGAAGGATAGAATATGACTGTAAAAATGAAAATTAAAAAATATTTTTAAAAGGATTGATAAGATGTTGGTTAAAATAGGAAAGAAGAAAAACTTAAAAAACAGAAAAAGAAAAAAAGAAAGAAAATGTAAAAAATTTAACTTTTAAAGACTAAAGACATATGGGGAAAATGCCATGAATTCTGTGTATTCCTCCCAAACAGGTGTTTTGCAGTTCTCATTGATCAGTGAATTTGGTCTTGGCTGGGTGTTCTCACTGATCTTCTGGGAGAGGGGCCTATTGGGAGGACTTTGAGAGACTGACCTGCCCTGCTCTTGCCAGGGACCAGGCTAAGCAATCTGCTCAGGTTCGCTCTTAGAGCTTTGATTCCCTGAACACTTCCCGTACCACTTTGGAGGACAGGGAATAAAGATGGTGGCCTCCTAATCTCCAACTCAGAGGAGCCGAGAGCTCAGGACCCCACTCCTCAGTGCTCCTTCAGAGAAAACCTGTTAATCACACCTGGGACCTTGGTCCCCAGCAGCATTCCGAGCTCGCCTGGCCTGTGACCAAGCATTTCTATCTCTGGCACTCGTCCCGTTTGTTGTCTCCAAACCCCGCCAATTCCCACAGCACACTCTTGTACCACTCCTCCTAGTGGAAGAAGGGGAGTCTCCCCTGATCTGCCGCTTGTTGGATCCCTGCTCAAAGAGCAGTGTCCCAACTGTGCTGCAGATCACGGTTTATGGCAACCCTGAGCTAAGAGCCCACCCTTCAGCTCCGTCTCTGCAGCCAGCTTCCCTGCACTGATACCCCAGGAGCTCTGCCATTCTCAGGCACCCCCAGTCTTTCTGTAACGGAGACCACACTGACCCAGTGAGTGCTCCACCCCCCTGCTTAGCCTCTGGAGCAACGTCCCTCAGCAGAGCAGACTCTAGCAGTTCTGATTTTGTGCCCTGCCACTTGCCCGGAGCCGGCTGACAGAGGTTCCCTCCCCCCACCATCTGTCTTCCCATGTTATCACCTCAGGTTCACTTCTCCGTCCATCCTACCTTCCAGAAAGTGGTCGCTTTTCTCTTCATAGAATCACTGCTCTTCTCCTCAATCTCCTTTGTAGGTGTTCATAATGGTTTTATAACTATCTAGCTGAATTCCTGGGACCAGACAAAATTTAGGACTCCTACTCCACCGCCATCTTAATCCGATCACTTCTTAAAGGAAAAGAGCATCATCAGATAGCAAACCAAAGATAACCCAGAAACTAGAATCACAAAAAAACTTTAGAACACTTATATTACCAGAGTTCTAGAAGAAAACATCTCAAAATGAATGAAATATAGAAGCTCTCAGCAGAAAAATAGAAACTACTGAGGGTTGCTGGGGGTGGGAAATAGGGTGTCTGGGTTATGGAAAAAATAGAAATTAATAAAAAATAAGAAAAATAGAAACAAAAAAAGAGGAAATTTTAGAGTTGAAAAATATCTGAAATACAAAACCCAACTGGACAGATTCAAGGGAGATGATAAAGGAAAGAGTCAGCAAACCACTATTTGGTCTAAAAGATAGAAAGGGTAAATTTTAGAAAAAATAAACAGAGCCCTAGGGGCCTATAGGAAAATATCAAAAGCCCTAACAACTTTCACCTGACTGAATCCCAGAAAAATCTGAAAAAGAGATTGGCACAGAAAAACTATTTGAAGAAATAAGGACTGAAAACTTTCCAACCTGGTGAAAGAAATACATTTATAAATTCAAGAGGCTCAGAAAACCCCAAATAAGATAATTCAAAGGAAACCATACCCAGAAACATCATAATGAATTTTCAGAAAATCAAAGAATAAAGAAAAAGTCTTGAAGGTAGCCAGAAAAAAGTGGTACATTACATACAGAATGATTCAAATGACTATGGATTTTATTATCAGAAACCATGGAGCCTAGAAGACAATGGAATAACATCTTTAAAGCACTGTAATAAAATAACTATCAGCAAAGAATTCTATGACTAGCAAAATATCTATCAAGGATTATGGTAAAATAAGGACATTTTAAGATAAAAGCTAGGGCAACTCACCATTCTAAGAAAAGTGCTAAAGCAAGTTTTTCAAGCTAGCTGAAAATGATACAAGAGGGAGACTTGTAACTTCAGGAATTAAGTGAAAACAGTATTATAATAAATGATAATGGATAAATATAAACATAACAGCTTATTTTTTCCACTTAGATTCATTACAATTAAAAATTCAGTTATAACACTGATGCAATTTTTTAATGCTTGTAAATGTAATACATATGAAAATTTTAACATAAAAGGAGGAGAAAGATAAAGAAAACTACAAGGTTAAAAAAAAAGATTTTATTAAAAAAGATTTTAAGATTTTATTTATTTATTTGACAGAGAGAAACACAGCAAGAGAGGAAACACAAGCAGAGGGAGTGAGAAAGGGAGAAGCAGGCTTCCCGCCGAGTAGGGAGCCCGATGTGGGGCTCGATCTCGGGTCTCCGGGATCATGACCTGAGCCAAAGGCAGTCGCTTAACCAACTAAGCCACCCAGGAGCCTCCCACAAGGTTAAAATTTAAACTCTCACTTTAGGTGGTAAAATATTAACGGCTAAATAAAGTGTGAAAAGCTAGGTGTGTACATTATAATTCCTAGAATAGACACTAAAAGATAGAAAGACATAAAACCAACAGATAAATTAAAACATAATATACAAAATATTGGAATAATCTAAAACAAGGCAGAAAATGGTAAATAGAAGAATCAAAACCAGAGAGAGGAAAATCTGAAATAAATAAGGAAAGTACAGAGCCAAAGCCAACCATATCAGTAATTCCATTAAAAGTAAGTATTCTCATGGGGCACCTGGGTGGCTCAGTCATTAAGCATCTGCCTTTGGCTCAGGTCATGATCCCAGAGTCCTGGGATTGAGCCCTGCATCGGGCTCCCTGCTCGGAGGGAAGCGTGCTTCTCCTCTCTCACTCCCCCTGCTTGTGTTCTCTCTCTAGCTGTGTTTCTCTCTGTCAAATAAATAAAATATTTAAGAAAAAAAAGTAAGTATTCTCAATTACATCAACAAAAAGACAGAAAATATCAGATTAAAAAAAAAGACTCAACTACAAGCTATTGACAAGAAATTCACTTTATATATAATGATATTTAGGTTAATGTAAAAGAATGGAAAATACTAAACCATGAAATCACACTAACTGAAAGAAACTGAGAGTGGCTATATTGATACCAAAGGATATGTCAGAACAAGGAATATTACTAGGAAGAAAGATGGGTCAGTACACCAAGAACACACAACAATCCAGATATGTATGTTACAACATAGCTTCAAAATACATGAAGCAAAAACTAACAGAACTAAAAGGAAAAATGCATAAATAAACAATTACACTTGGAGACATAAAAACACATAATCAACAGACCAGTAGAAAATCAGCATGGACTGAGATGATTTGAACAATATCATCAATTAGGTGGACCTAATTAATATTTATAAAGTATTCCACTTTACAACAGGAGAAAAATACATTCTTTTCAAATACACGTGAAGCTTTCACCAAGGTAGATCCGGGGTCAGCAAACTCTCATCTGGAGGCCAAGTTCAACCCACCAGCAGCTACAATTAATTGGAACACCTCTATGCCCATTTGTTTGCATATTGTCTGTGGCTATTTTTTGTTCTGCAAAGGCAGAGATGAGTAGTTGCAAGAGAGTCTACATAGCTCTAAAAGCAAAAAGTATTTACTATTTGACACTTTACAAGAAAGTTACCTAACCCTGTTCTGAACTGTAAGCCAACACAATGAATTTTTAAAAAGGAGGAAACATGCAAAGTATATTCTCTGGCCACAATGAAATTAAATTAGAAATTGATAATAAAGATATTTGAAGATATCCTAAATTTTGGGAAATTAAACAACATCTTTCTAAATAACCCACTGGTCAAAGTGGAGGTCTCAAGACAACTTAGAAAATATTTTAAACTAGGGCTCTTGGGTGGCTCAGTCAGATAAGTATCTGAACCTTGATTTCAGCTTAGGTCATGATCTCAGGGCCATGGGATCAAGCCCCAGAGCAGATTCCATGCCCAGCTTAATGATCTCTCTTTCCCTCTCTGCCCTCATCTTTTTCTACAAAAAAAAAAAAGGGAAAAAATTAAACTACACAACTATGTAAATATATAAAAATTTCTGGGAGGTTATAACTAAAGAGGTGTTTATAAGAAAAGTTATAGCAAAAAGTATTTATATTAGAAAAAAAGGAAAGGTCTCAAATTATACCCTAAGCTTACATCTTAAGAAACTTAAAAAAAAAAGAGCAAATTAAACACAAAGTGAACAGGAGAAAGGAAATAATAAAATCGAGAGCATAAACTAATACTATCGAAAACACAAAAATAATAAAGAACATTTATGAAGCTAATTTTATTTAAAGATAAAAATAATTTCTAACTCTTCAGCCACAGTGAGCAAGAAGAGAGAGATATAGATTATCAATATTGGGAAAGAAAGAGTAAACATCACTATAGAAACTATACATTTTAAAAGACTACTAAGTAAATACTACAAATAACTTCAGGAGAAGACATCCAACAACTTAAATAAAATGGATTGAATCCTTGAAAGACAAATTACCAAAAACCACTCAAGAAAAATAGGTAACCTGAATATTCTATTCTACTAAAGAAATTGAATTTGTAGTTTAAAACATTGCAACAAAGAAAAGCACAGCCCCAAAGGACTTCACTGATACACTCAACCAAACATTTCAGGAAGAAATAAAACCAAATCTACATAATGTCTTCCATAAAATAGAAAACATTCTCACTTATTTTATGAAGCCAGCATTACCCTGATACCCAAACCAGAAAGGGCATTACAAGAGAGAATAATTACAAACCAACATCAATATGGACATGGACACAAAAATCTTCAACAAAATAAAATCAAATCCAGAAACATAATAAAAGGATAATAGAGCAAGGGGATTTTATTGCAGGAACACAAAGATGTTTCTACCCAACAGCAGGAGAATATATATATATATGTTTGGTCGGGGGTTTTTTTTGCAAAAGCACATAGAGCATTCATCAGAGTAGATCAGGGGTCAGCAAAGTATCACCTGCAGGTTGAATTCAGCCCACCATCAATTTTTGTAAATATCTGATGACACTTCACCAAAGTATTTCTAAGGATAGCAAAAAAGTACATGAAAATATGCTCCGTATCACAAGTCATTAGGAAAATGAAACACCACTACTCCCTAGTAGAATCCTAAAATTAAGAAAAATAATAATAACTGACAATATCAAGTGCTGGAATGCTTACATATATCTGGTCAAAAAGCAAAATGGTATAGCCATTTTGGAAAACAACTGGCCATTTCTTATAAATGAACCTTGTCCTATACCTAAAAAAAAAGAAAATGAACTCAAAATATATCAAAGACTTAAAAGTATAACATAAAACCATAAAACTTCTAGGAGAAATTTAGGAAAAAAAAATTTGTAACCATCTGTTAGGCAAAGAGTTCTTAGATATGACACCAAAAGCATTATGGGAGAAAAAATGGATACATTTGACTGTATCAAAACTCAAGAACATTTGCTCTGCAAAAGACACTGTTAAGCAAATAAACAGACAACCTACTGAGTGAAAAAAAAAGAAATTGATGAATATCTGGTTCAATTTACAGATCAGAAAACTGAAACCCAGAGAAGATAAGGTCAGGTTTGTCAAACTTACACAACTCACATGCTTATGCATCCAGAATTTTAGAAACCAAGGCAAACACAGAAGTAGTTTGCAAATTTTAACAACTCACATTGAAATCTCAGCATAGCTTCAATTAAACTGACCAAGGCACTTAAAAGATTATTAGCCTTAATTTTTTATTTTAAAGTCAAATCAGCAACAACATTTAACAACGGCCCCTATTCATTTGTCATAAATATAAATCAGACAAAATCACCTAGAACTTAAATAAACACTAATATGATCAAAAGTAAGGTTTTATATGACCCACCTTATTCCACTTCAACTCTTGTTTCATCCACTTGGCACAGCAGGTAATTAAACTCATATGTCCAAAATATATTTTATGTCCTCTTCAATTTTAGTGCCCTCTCCAATTTCTCTGAGCTGCCTCATTCATATGAAGGGCATAATAATACCTACATACTGAGGTCCTTTCTTAATAGTCATAATTGCATTCATCCTGAAAATCAGTTTTGTCTGAATACATTTGTAGAATCCACTGAATAATCTCAAATACAAGGGAAGGAAATTATCCAAACACAAAATGTATCCATCTGCCTGAGCCTGATCCAAGGGCAGGAAGATTGGGGAGAAAGAACTGTGTCTCTGTCAGGTGACAAATCCTGCCAGAGTCTTTGAGAGGAGGGCTCCAATAAAGAGAGGGCTAAAAAAAAGTCAATCATTTTCCCCAAGTCTCTGCTATTTCATAGAGAGTACATAGGATTCTGGTTTGAAACTCGTGGAACAAAATGGAGGTAATGGGGACTTTTAGAACTTTTTTTTTAACTGAAGAGTACACAATAAGAAATTAAAAGCCACTAATAATTCCGTCACAAGAAAATTATATAATTAAATGACCTCTCTCCCATTCCTGACACCCTTTTAGTCTGCCCTATCCCAAGTTCACCCCCCAAAGAAATTACGGCTTATACTTTGTATATAACTTTAGAAACTAATGCATATATAGGTTTTTAATAGATCATGCTGTATGTATTAGACTGAAATTGCTAAAAACATATCATAGTTAGGTTTTCAGATAAGTATTTATTTTTGACAGTCCCTAGTATTTCATAATTTACTGCCATTTCTTTACTGATAGACATATAGGATATTTCCAATTTCTTTTTTTTTTAAGATTTTATTTATTTATTTGACAGAGAAACACAGTGAGAGAGGGAACACAAGCAGAGGGAGTGAGAGAGGGTAAAGCAGGCCCCCTGCCGAGCAGGGAGTCCGATGTGGGGCTCGATCCCCGGTCTCCGGGATCATGACCTGAGCTGAGGGCAGTCGCTTAACCAACTGAGCCACCCAGGCACCCTGGGATATTTCGAATTTCTTAACTGAAGTTTCTGGCTAAGGAGTTTTCTAAAGGTTCCTAACAAAGTTCTAGCTCAGGAAGAGGAACTAGAGAAACTCCCTCCTGAAAGGACTTGTCTGAAATCACACACAAAACACCCATAAAACGAGTAAATGCTGAGGAGGAATTTAAGGAGGCCTGGAATTCCAGTAAAACCAGATTTAACTTTATCTCAGGCTTTGTTGTGAGTAATAAATGAGATAACACATATAAATAATCTAACACAATGCTTGGCCACAGTAAATGTTACTTTCCTTCCCAGGGAATTTCTTCTTTTCAGTCCCTATCTGATACAGCCTAGTATATGGAAGAATTTGAATTTCTTGGGTTTGAGGTGGGAAGAGATTCAAGCGGCCCCCTAGAATCATCCTGACACACAGTGCTTATCAAGAGAACAAGTATCCCAGGATGCCTGGGTGGCTCAGTTGGTTAAGCAACTGCCTTTGGCTCGGGTCATGATCCTGGACACCTGGGATCAAGTCCCACATTGGGCTCTCTGCTCGGCGGGAAGCCTGCTTCTCCCTCTCTCACTCCCCCTGCTTGTGTTCCCTCTCTGGCTGTGTTTCTCTCTGTCAAATAAATAAAATCTTTAAAAAAAAGAGAGAGAGAACAAGTATCCCAAGACAAAACCCATGTCTTCTCTCTACACAACCTCAGGGTGATTTACTTACCATCCTGGGGGATTTTCCCCTATTGTGCAGAGACAGTCTTTTTCTCAATTCTATTTCTGGGGATTTCCATGTCAATACCCCAAGAACCAAGTTGTCTTTACATCTGTCATCTAGTGGGCTTTGGGCCACCCAACCAGTAAGACTCCTGGGAGCTTCTCTGTTATTTCAGAGTTCTGAAAATGATCATCATTGTATATATAAGAAAGTTTTCTATGAAGTCTTTCTTAGCTCCCTTCAGGAAAAATAAACTATCTCTTCAAACATTTTCCCAAAGAGTGTGTGTTGCTGATATGTTTATTCCTCATCACATTCATTTAGTACAGTTGGTTATTTTCCTGTTTCCTCCACTGGACTACCAGGTTCTTAGTGGGAAAGATTTCCCTATTCTTCACCCCTGAACTGCCAAAGGACCTAAATAGGTCCAACCAAGCCAAATATCTAAAAGAACATGGGCTGGGGAGTCAGAATCTACTCTTAATAACTTGCATTTGATCTTGGAGAAGTCATATCACCTGTTTGCATCTCAGTTTTGTCATCTTTAAAATAGCCTTACAGTAAAAGAATGGGGTGGACTAAATGTCTGGTAAGCCCCATCAAATTCTAATACCTGATACCCATAACTGATATCTGCAAACTGGAACTGTGATAACAAAAGAGAAAAAAAATGTTTACAATCCAAATAGACTTTTTGCCTCTAAAATGCACATTTGAATTAGTAAAAATTAGTTACATTTAACTTTGTCCTATTTGCACTTGGATATTTCTTTTTTTTATCTAAAAGCATTTTAATACAGTCAAGATAGTTTTTCTAGAAACTCACGCTTACCACTGGATAAGAGTAGCTAATTTTTTTGAATAATTTATTTTATTTTTTTCAGTGTTCCAAGATTCATTGTTTATGCCCCACACCCAGTGCTCCATGCAATTCATGTCCTCAGTACCCACCAGTAAGCTCAAATTCTACCAGCAACACAGAAATTATTCCTTAGAGTGGGTAACTTTTACAAAGGCCTAAGCAAAGTACACCAATTATCAGTTGAGTTTTGCTCTTTTCTTTCTCAAAAGGTGACTTTTCTTGACCCTGCACCTTAATTCCAGGTGTTTCCATATCCTGGCTAATTAATCTATAGTCAATTCCCAGTATGACCACTAAGAGTACTTTTTTTTTTTAAGGTTTTATTTATTTGACAGAGAGAAACACAACCAGAGAGGGAACACAAGCAGGGGGAGTGAGAGAGGGAGAAGCAGGCTTCCCGCCGAGCAGGGAGCCCGATGTGGGGCTCAATCCCGGGTCTCCGAGATCACGACCTGAGCCGAAGGCAGTCGCTTAACCAACTGAGCCACCCAGGCGCCCCCACTAAGAGTACTTTTAAGAGTACTTTTAAGAATGGTTGTGATAATAAATAATTACATTTTGCCTTACAGTTAATCTTGATCTTTCACACATATGTATAGTAGATAATATTACTTTCTTGACTTCACAGCCTTAAAACCCTAAGATAGAGAAATTAGAGAACTTACCCACAGTTACAAAGCTAATAACTAGTACCAGATCCCAGGCGTTTTATACGATAGAAAAATACTACTTCTTCACGAACAGTGGCAGTTAAACAGGGTTGGATTGCTAAAGAAAATTCACAGGACGCAAAATGGCAATGCTTGCACAGATCAAGGATGGGCTCTTACGATAGCTTTCCTGGAGGGATCTACGGCACAGTCATAGATTCTCACAGGAAGCCGTCTGGCGAGGCCTGGGGCAGGCTCCTGCTTGTCCTCGCTCTGCAAGGGCTGTGGCTCGACGCACTTTCTCTCTCTAAGGGCAAATGCACAGAACTTGGAACCAGAAAACCCCAAATGGAATCCAACTGAGGTTTTTTACATTTGCTGATCACCTCGGTATATATTCCTGCTATTTAACCAGCCTAGCAGCGCCACTGTCCAAAAATCTCACTAAAATCAGGCATAAAGCACCAATCCCACTCTTACCAAACGCGAATAGGCCAGCACAAGCCTCCCCCAAACTCCTCAGAGCAACACGAGAAATCAGTATGTCTCAGGCCTCCATCTGGTTCATGCCACACATGACCTTGAGCCTAAGAGCTCAGGCTGATTGGGGTCAGCTGGAATTAACACTTACAGCACACTTCCCTCTGTTGTATTTGCCCCCTAGTGGGCAAAAAGAAGTGCTGTCTTTGAAAACAAGAGTAATCCTGCACCCTCGCAGGAGTGCCTGAAGTGCTTGGACTTTATTCCTGTTCCTAAAAGTGATCAGAATGCCATAAATAAGTACTATTTCCACAATCTTGGGCGGTTCTTCTGTCACCAAATTTTTCCATGCAGTGCAATAAGTTATTTCTTTGGACCTCGGGTTGCATCTGAGAACCTGGTTAATAATGGTCCTTGTTCTTCAGGAGCTAGGAGACTATCTTGTCTGTCACTCTCATCTCCCATCTCAGTAACCCCGGTGCCCCACTTTCCATCTTGTTCCCCTTCCTTTTTCAGACTTATCTTGTCAGCTCTGCTCAGCTTGCTAAGGTAAAAATTACTAATTTGTTGCAAAATTCCAGTCCCTGGAACCTAATTTTGCCCACTAAGCTTCCAACATGCAAGAGAATTAATGCAGTAGCCGCTCGAGTTTTTTCTACCTCCTTCAGCACTGAGCCTCATTCCTGGTGAATCTCAACGTTTGGGACTCTGGCTTCAGAGATCAGACACTTCCTTTAAAGACTGGCGCCACACCATTGTTATTACTTTAGCTTTGGAATATATTTTGAAATCACAAAGTGTCATGCCTCCATCTTCGTTCTTGCTCAAAATTGCTTCATCTATCTGGAGTCCTTTGAGATTCTATAAGAATTTTAGGATTTTTTTAAATTTCTGTAAAAAAATTATCCAGATTTTGATAGGGCTTGCACTGAATCTGCAGATCATTTTGGGAATGTGAGCAAATATTTAAACAATAATTCTTCCAAGCCATAAGCATGGGATAGCTTTCCATTTACTTGTATCTTTTAAATTTTTTTCATTGTTTTATAGTTTTAAGTTTATAGTTTTAAGTTGAGTTTTCCCCTCCTTGGTTAACTTTATTCCTAAGTATCCAACTTATGAGTATATAATTCATATATATGAATATTCAAAGGAATCAAAATCATTATCTCAAAGGGATATCTGCTTTCCCATGTCCACTGCAGCATTATTTACAATAGTCAAGACAGGGAAGCAACATAAATGTGCATTGACAGATGAAGGGATGAAGAAAAGATTACATGCAATGAAATATTATTCAGCATTAAAAGAAAGAAATCCTGCCATTTGTGAAAACATCGGAGTACATTATGCTAAGTGAAATGAGCCAGATGCAGAGGGACAAACACTACATGAGAAACCCTACTTCTATGAGAAATCTAAAACAGTCAAAGCAGAGAATAAATGGTGGTTGCCAGATGCTGGGAGGACAGGGAAATAGGGAAGTATTCGAGTATAAGTTTCAGTTATATAAGATGATTAAGTCCTAGAGATCTACTGTTCAGCATAGTGCCTATAGCTAACAATACTGTATTAAATACTCGACAGTTTTCTAAGAGAGTAGATCTTATGTGAAATATGGTTATCATAAAAAAATAAATAAATAAATAAGGAAGATAGGAGGAAACTGTTAGAAGTGATAGATACGTTTATGGCATTTATATTGGTTATGATTTCTTGGGTATATACTTATTTCTAAACTCATCAGACTATATATATTTTAAAAGCACAGAGTTTTATGTCAGTTGTACCTCAACAGACTGTTTCTTAAAGATTCTTTTTTAAAAAAAAAAATTGAGAGAGAGAGAGTATGTGCAAGGGGAGGAACAGAAGGAGAGGGAAAAGCAGACTCCCTGCCGAGCAGGGAATCCAATGCGGGGTTTGATCCCAGGACCCCAGGATCATGACCTGAGCCAAAAGCAGTTAGTTAACTGACTGAGCCACCCAGGCACTCCTCAATAAAGTGTTTTTTTTTTAAATTAATGTTACTATCAAGCTTAAAGAATACAGTAGTCCCTCTTTTCTGCAGAGGTATATTCCAACCCCTTCCCCCCATGGACGCCTGAAACTAAAAACGCTACCAAACATTATATATGGTGGTTTTTTTCTTATACATACATATCTATGATAAAGTTTAAGTTATAAACTAGGCACACACTATGAGATTAACAGTAACTAATAATAGAGTAGAAAAAACACAGGGTGCTCAAGTGGCTCAGCCGGTTAAATGACTGACTCTCGTTTCAGCTCAAATCTTAATCTCAGGGTTGTGAGATTGAGCCCCCTGTTTAAGATTCTCTCTCTCTCTCTCCCTTCCTCTGCTCCTCCACCTCCCTTGCAGCTCGCACGTGCACGCACTCTCTTTCTAAAAAAAAAAAAATAATAATAGGGGCGCTGAGGGGCTCAGTCAGCTGAGCGTCCTGGGTGCTGGGATTGAGCCCTGAGTCCGGCTCCCCGATGGGTGGGGAGTCTGCTTCTCCCTCTGCTTCTTCTTGCCACTCCCATCCCCCGGCTTGTACTCTCTCACTCTCTCTCAAATAAATAAACAAAATCTTTAAAATAAACAAAATACATCAGTAAATAATAATAAATTAATGAAATAAAATGGAAAAATCATTACAATAAGCTATAATAGAAGTTATTTGGATGTGGTACCCCAAAATATCTTGTATTGTACTCACCCTTCTTGTGAGGATGATGTGAGATGTTAAAATGCCTACAAGAGGAGATGAAGTCAGGTGAATGACACAGGCATTTTGACATAACATTAGGCTACTATTGACCTTCTCATGATTTGTCAGAAGGAGGAGCAAATGCTTCTGCACTGTAGTTGCCCGTAACTGAAACCACAGAAGCAAAACCATGGTTAAGGGGAAACTCCTCTACCTACAATTGCCACTAGGTAGCACCAGCGAGGCAAGAGCATATACAGGGGCAGGGAAAAAAATGAAAGAAATAGAAGAAAAGGAGGAAGAGATATAACCAACATTAGTTGAATAGTTGCTTGTTTGTTTTTTTTTTTTTAAGAGAAGAACAGAGAGCACATGAGGAGAGGCAGAGAAAGAAGGAGAGAGAGAGAATCTGCAGGCTTCACACTCAACACAGAGCCTGACACAGCTCAATCTCATAACCTGAGATAGTGACCTGATCCGAAATCAAGAGTCAGATACTTGGCCAATTGAGCCACCCAGGTGCCCCTATTTGCTTGTTCTTTATAGCAACTCTATATGAGATGAGTAGCAACCTGATATGGGAGACAGAAATGTGCCCTCTCATTTCACACTGATATATTCACACATGTCCTCATAATGTAATTTTCAAGCTCTCAATTTAATGTCTCAATATCCCTTGAGGGGAAATATATGTAGTCATCAGATAAGTGATTAAGACATTATCAACATACATTTCTAAATACAAGTCACTGCAATATCGTTCTACCACTGTATAAATTTGAACTTGTACCTCATTCTAAATCCATCACATTCTTGTAAGTCAGGCTTGAAAATCAGATATTCTTTTTTTTTTTTTAAGATTTTATTTATTTATTTGACAGAGAGAGAGATCACAAGTAGGCAGAGAGGAAGGCAGAGAGAGAGGAGGAAGCAGCCTCCCTGCCTAGCAGAGAGCCCGATGTGGGCCTCGATCCCAGGACCCTGAGATCATGACCTGAGCCGAAGGCAGAGGCTTTAACCCACTGAGCCACCCAGGTGCCCGAAAATCAGATACTGTTTAGCACCTCCCTTCCTTGCATAGTAAAGAAGGCTGGAACTCAGAGAATGAAGCTCCCCACAATCACAGCACTAACCAAGCTAAGATTCATATCCAGATCTTCCTGACTTCAAAGCCTTTGGTCTTTAAATTAAAACACAAACCTGGCAGACAGAGTCCCTGAATCATGGCTAGAACTTTACATAAGTTTGCTGGGGGGATAGGGCAAAGGAAGAAAAGGTCCTCTTTGTTTCTGCAAAGTAGTCTCGGGCGACATTTCACCTGAACTTCCTCTGCCTGACAGAAAGAGAGTCCGGCAGAGTCCATGCAGCAAATCAGACCCAGAGCTAAGGTGGAAATCCAGTTTCTCCAGACTTGCTACATAAAAGACGCTGGCATTTCAGATGAAAGAAGGAAAGGTGAGGTGGCACTTCAACGCAGACAGTGAGTCCAGGATGACTCCGACATAATAACTGTCACTTCTTTATCTGGTCCTTCCTAGGGTTGGTGCTCTGCTGAGACATTCAGTACCACCTCCAGGGAACTCTCCTTGGCCGCCTAGCATTGTTTTCTCCCTTCTTCCTGCAACAACGTGCATGTTTTCCTTGGGGGGGGGTGTTGCCTCTCCTATACCTTTGCATGGTGGCTGATAGGAGTCTGACTTCACCCTCACCTCTTAGATAACTCTCACTTCTGTCATCCCACCAGTGACTGTTCACAGTGTATACAAAAGCTAATTCAGGCATTTGAGGCATAAGATGACATTTGGTGAGTACTTTTTGGAAAGAAGGTTCTTCTTTCTTCCATGGGAAGAGAAACTCCCCACTTTTCGATAGCGGGTTATAAGGGTGGAAGGCCACAACCATTGTTGCTTCCCTGAGGCAAGACAGCCGGAGGACATAGCTGATGAGAGGGGGAAGATACACCAAGAGAAGAGTAAAGAAATGAAACCAGAGGTTTGATGACATTGTAAGAGTCTGCATCCAACATTTGAAGCTAGGCCTACTTCAAGACCACAGATACACAAGCCAACACACTTCCCTTAAGCTAGCTTGAGTTTTCTGTTTTTCACAACCAAAGGCATCTAAATTGTTATGTACTAGTATTACCTCTGTTTTAAAGGTGAGAAGATGGAGGCTAATAAATGGGGACATTGTCCTACCCTTTGTAAGAAAATTTGACCCAGAACTCTCTAGCTGCAAAACCTTAGCTATTAATCACAAATCATAGCCTTCATACACCAACACAGGGAAGGAAACACCTTTTTCCCTCTGGCCTTAGTGAGGAGCTGCTGCTAAATTCATTCCCTTAATCATAATGCTTTCTTTCTTTCTTTTTTTTTTTTAAGATTTTATTTATTTATTTGTCAGAGAGAGAGAAAGCACAAGCAACGGGAAGGGCAGTGGCAAAGGAAGAAGCAGACTCCCTGCTGAGCAGGGAGTCCAATGTGGGTCTTGATTCCTGGACCCTGAGAACATGACCTGAGCCAAAGGCAGATGCTTAACCAACTGAGCCACCCAGGCGCCCCTAATCATCACACTTTCAGTATCTCCTCATCTAAATGCATACTCTCGGGACTACAATGTGACTAGATTGACAATATGAACTCACAGAAGCAAATAAGATAGTTCTATTTTATTTCAGAGGTGAGATATTAGAATGACCCCCTGCCCAGGCACTGATCACACATCTTCACTAAGGATTTTCTTTTTTATTTTTTCTTTTTAAAAGATTTTATTTATTTATTTGACAGAGAGAAACACAGCTAGAGAGGGAACACAAGCATGGGGAGTGAGAGAGGGAGAAGCAGGCTTCCTGCCAAGAAGGGAGCCCAATGCAGGGCTTGATCCTGGACTCTGGGATCATGACCTGAGCGGAAGGCAGATGCCTATTGACTGAGCCACCCATGCACCCCTTCACTGAGGATTTTCAACTGTTCCCTTTACCTAGATGCAATCATTTCTGGATCTCTGGTGACATCACATTTATCTAATCATTGATACTGCCAGGCAAAGCAGAGTCCAAGCAGAAAATGTGACAATGTGGCCTTGTAAACATACTGATAGTACACTTGCCAAGAGGGTCAGAGGTTGATCACAAACCCATAGCATCATTGATACACCATGTGATGCCATTTTGGAACTTCTCTGTCTCCCCTCAGATTCCACCTGGAAAAGATTCCCAAATGTCCCCAGTCCCAAATATGCTCAGACTGCTCTCTGCCCACTTAACCAAACCTATAAAATGACCCAGGTGGAACTGCAGGATTTAATGATCCAAAAATAAACACAGGAACCATCATGAAAACAAAAAACCTTGGAGGAAGTGTTAGAGGAAGGGAAAGGAAAATCCTCCAAATACTTCCCAGTGAACATCCAGTGAGATCCACCAGAAATATTTTCCAAGAATATCTTCTCACAGGGGTGCCTGGGTGGCTCAGTCATTAAGCTTCTGCCTTCGACTCATGTCAGGATCCCAGGGTCCTAGGATCGAGCCCTGCATCAGGCTCCCTGCTCAATGGGAAGCCTGCTTCTCCCTCTCTCACTCCCCCTGCTTATGTTCATGCTCTTGCTCTCTCTCTCTCTGTCAAATAAATAAATAAAATCTTTTAAAAAATCTTCTCACAAAGTAAGATGACAATAAGAGGTCATGAATGTCTCTTGGGATCTAAACTCTTAAGTCTCTGCAATGGAAAGATTCTCACTCTCTCAAACTTGTTATTCACTTTACTTTTTTTTTCACTATCACTCTGACCTTTTCTATCTTCCTTTGAACACATCTCCACCTCATGACCTCCCTCGCTGTACAGGCCTCTGCAGTTAATGGAATTTGAAAGGTATACCCCAACAGCTGGGCTTTTGATGTGGGTTTTGTTACATGGTTTTTTCACTGACTATTCAAAATAATTTCAACTATCTTTTTCAATCATTCTGTTTGGTTTTCTGTTTGTACTTTAGAATAGGTCTCCTCAGACAATAGCAGAACAAGGTGAGTCTCTCTGCATTTTTCCACCACATTACAATGAAGTCACAGGGAGGGAGAAGAGGAGTGAGGGTAAAGAACCCTGCAGAGGCATGAGTAGAGGAAGGTTGAAAAATAAGTCTTTAAGTGGCACCAACACAGCTTATGCCAAGAGGGAAGGAAATAGTGCCTTTGAGGGGGGAAGCAGCATTAGACATGGCTCTAGGGGATAAGTACAAAAGTCTACAAATCAGTAACTTCATCCTCACATAGACTTATACTCTGTGAAAAATAGTTACTACAGTATATTAAGTACCACTATTGAATTATGGATATCAGTTGACTTGAAGAATAACTTTTGTGACAAACACTGGAAGTAGATTGTGTCTTCTGGGTGACCTTTGGGACCCTTCTGACCCTACTTCTCTGTAGAGCCCTACTCTGCTGAAGTAACAACTAATCAATGTTTTAGACCTGTTGCTGGTGTGTCTCCGTGGAGGTACTACACAGGGGAATCCATCCAAAGAGGTCACTGCTGCTGAGCCTCTAAGTGCCCAGATGGTCAATGAAGAGGTGATCCAATGGAGATAGACTTCAAGTAAAAGAACAAGACAAGGGTGGACATCTTCTTGGAATCACAGTGTTAATGCTGATCTGGCTTGAATGTCAGTTAGTTCAAAACCCTTGTCTTCTGGTTGACCCAAAGTATAAAGTGAAATGACTAAGGTCACAACACTAGTATATTAGAGACCAAGGAACAGAACCTAAATCTACCTTTTTCCCACCATGCTTTGCTTCTTTTCATCACTTTCACAAATTTCTACAAATCAGATTACAAGACTGAATTTCCTAAAACATAATCTCAAGGTTTATGAAAGAACTTGGGGTCAACTAATCAAGCCCTCCTTGCTGGAATCTCTTCTATAACATAACTTGATTGCTGTCCTATTTGTACTTAAATAATCTCAGTGATGGTGAACTTACTATACTCCAAAGCAAAATATTCTGTATACAGAAAATTTGAAGTGGTTAAAAAATATTCTTCCTTATACTGAAGAGAAATCTGTCTCCTTGTAACTTCCACCCGTGGGCTCTAGTTTTGCCATTGTGGTCACATGGGGCAAAACTAAATCTTCTTAGGTCACAGTCCTTTAGTTACTTGAAGATGTCTGTAATGTCTCTTCTTACTCTACTCTTCTCCAGGTTGCATGCACACTCTAGTTCTTTGATTCTATCTGCCTAAGCATTCCAGATCTCATCAGTCATGCTGATCATTCTCTGTCAGGCATGCTGATCATTCTCTGCCAGACATGCCAGTTTGTCCAGGGTACTCCCATATGGGACTTACTAAACTATATACTGAGCTCCAAGTATAGTGTAACTACAATGGAAAGGAAGCCATCTCCCTTACTCTGGGCAACAGAGCAGCCCCTTGAACCACATTTAAGTCAGCAATATACAACTGCTCTTTCCACTTTCCCTCCACAGCCTTTACCCCGAAAAGTATAAAAATATTTAAGTTTACAATCTCCTGGACTAATGTTGAGTTTTCCTTAGCAATATTCCAGTTCTAGACTAACTAAATCCAGATAAGCTGAGAAGAACTGGAAATCTATGGAGATCATAAGAAAATAGCGGAAGCCAGTCAATTGCCAGTTAAGACAGACTCTCATCAGTTTTGTGTGGTTCAAAATTGTTCCAGTTTGGTAGCTGATAAATGAATTTCTCAAAGAAACTGTGAACATCATGAAATACATGATGTAACAAAGAATGATGCTATCAACTTCTGGGGATTTAAGATATGAGCAGATATTCATCTCTAAACATGATTCAGGCAGTATGTAAAAAGAGGATGGATGTTGGTAGATTTTTCAACATCCCTTGCAGCTGGTTTACAGATCCTAAATTTGTAGGTCACACTTTAAGACACTCTACTTTGAAGAGATGCTATAACATTAATCTAACAAAATAATAAAGGTTTACAGGGGTAATGTGGATCAACTACTTCTTAGGCTCAAGGGTCCACCCTGAAAAAATAGCAAAGGAGACTATTCAGTAGACAAATTGAAAGGAACTATTATCAGTAACATAGTTTCTCCAGTATGTAGTCCTCTTTCTTTTTAATCATAATGGTTCACCCAAAATTGGTCACTGTCTGAGTTAAATGCTCTATAGCCAGTTTTTAAATTACTGAAACATCAGTGAAATGCTTTTGATGTGACAAGTCCATAACAATGTGACTAATAGTAAGATAACTTAAATAGTAGTAGAAGAGTCCAGCTCTGCGTGGTTTTAAATGTTCTCTTTGTAGATGGAAGAGATCAAATAGGAATCCTAAAACCATCAATAATTTTGGCTTCAAGAAGAAAGAAAAAAGAACAATTTTCAAAATCTAGTGTTATGTTTCTAAATTTTATTATATTTGTTAATCCAGGAAGGTTCATGTAGTTTACTTCTGTCTTGTGGATTTCATTGTGTTCAAATAGTATCATATCTATCGAAACAAATTACATTCAAGGATATTTTGCTTCTGATCATGGGGTGTGGAATGAGACCAGAGAGTTGGCTACACTAAAAAGTACTTTGGAATGACCTGGGAATTAACAGAAATATCATGGACTAAAAATAGCATGGAAAAGTGCGATAGAAAATTTCTGTGGTGAATGAGGTTGTTTTGTACTGCTTAATTCATGCCTCACAGAATGTCTTCATGAAATGGAAAAATGAAATTTTATATTGGTAAAAATCTTGCTGGGGGAATAAAAAAGCAATACACTAGACACTGTGCTTTTGAAAACCAATATAAATTATTTGGAAGCTGGTTTTATAGCTCTTTCTCTCAGATAATATAAAATGTACTTTAAACTATAGACTTCTGCCTCTACTGTCTATCACTCAAGATTGACCATTGGATGCCCATGGGTAAAAATCTGCCCCCCAAACACTCACACACTGAGGATCAGCAGGAGAGCTTGCTTCTATTGCTTCTTTTTCTTACAAACTGAAGAGGGTGGCATGAGGCCTCTGCAAATTAACTCAGGTGTGCTGTCTACCATGTTTCTTTGCTAATAGCTGCCTAATAATAATCAAATTAAGAAACACTTAACCTTTTGCTTGACCAAATAGTGAAATTCCCAAATGCCAGGGCAGTGTAGATATTTGTGAGTGAAAGAACAGATTATCTTGACTGCCTGAAGGGGAAAATTGGAGAAGTAGAATTAGATTTAATTTGTTTAGCAAGAGTCAATCAAGTTTTTCTCTCATCAAAATAAATGGTTCTCTCACTTTAAGGGGGCACTGGAACTACTTGGAAATCTATGTAAAATGTGACTGCTAATAGAAATCACAGATATTTTTCTTATCACATTACAGTTTTAAAAAAATGTTGAAATAGCATTTACATTCATCTTTTTATTAAACTGGTAGTGTGTAGACCAGCTAATATAGCTTGTTAGGTAATGGGTTAACATATATTAATCTATTATAATTTTTCAAATATATTTGTATCTATACTTCAATGTAATTGATGTCCTTATAATCCTATATAAAAAATGTAGACTATTATTTTAAAAAGAGGTGCATAGTAGGGGAGCCTGGTGGCTCAGCCAGTTTAGCAACCAAATCTTTGCTTCAGCTAAGGTCATGATCTTAGAATCTAAGATCAAGCTGCATGTTGGGCTCTGTACTCAGCTCACTTAGAGTCTGCTCAAGATTCTTTCTCTCTCTTCGTCTGCCCCTCCCATTCTTCCCCTCCTCCCACTCACATACGCATGTGTTCTCTCTCTCTCTCTCTCTCAATGAATGAATGAATGAATGAATGAATGAATGAATAAATAAATAAATAGATAAATAAATAAAATCTTTATAAAGAGGCCCATAGACAGCATAAGAAAGTTAAGAACTCCAACAACTTCTCAATACTCTAATTCTTATCAAATTAAATAGTCTTTAAATGCAATATACTAGCTTAGGTTTCCATATGAATATGTTCAGTGACCACAACTTAGTATCATGCCCTTAGATTTTGAATGATCATGGAAGTCAAATATACTTATGCACAAAATGTCTCTGGTGACATGCCCATTTCTTTATACATCATTTTTATAAGGAAACCCATTAATTTCTCTTTGGAATTCAATGCTATAAAAATATACTCCAAATAGATTTTTATGATTCTCTTCATCAAATAGCAAGAACTATGTCTGTGTGTTTTCTAGTTTTTGTTGTTTGCTAAGGCTGCCAGGAAGATCAGAGCTAAAGGTAATATCAGACATAACTGACAATATCATCCCAGTTTGGGTGTATAACTGTCTCCTTCCCCTTAAAATAGTCCTGTGCTATAAGTTTTTTTTAATTACAAGTTGATATGACATTTCTTAAATAGTGGGAGTGAGAATTATGAACAAATTGTTCTTAATATCTTTGAAGAATACTGAAGTCTTTTCATCTAGATATTGTCCGAGGTCTCCCCATCCCGGGGAAAGGAAGATCTTTAATACGTCTTTATTTCCTCCATCTAACTTCTAGAAGCTTTCTGAGTCATTAGTGTTCACGAGCACTACGACCCTAATCAACCACTGGAAATGAAGGAGCTTCTTACCGGATGTAATAGGTTGTTATGGGGGCCCAGGCAAGCCATGCCCACCACAGAAAGATTCCACCAGTCTTAATAGAAATAAATTGTCCCACAACATCCCAGTGATTCAGTTCTCCCAAGCATTAATGAGCAGTTATGCAAATATTCATGAACTTCAGAAGGACTTTGCCTTTTAAGGAGTTACTCACCAAACCAGCATCTGATTTTTTTAATCAACATAATTGCCACCTACCCACCACACTATTCCTCCCTCTCCCATCCTCATTCTCATCCCCCCACCAATCCAGTTTCACTCACCTCATGGAATCTCCCAGAAGCTTCCCAAGGCTTCCCAACAGCTTCCAGGAAAATCAACGTAATTGAGGTTCTGAGTGAAAAGTGTGAACTCATGTGGGTCACTTTAAATCAGGAATGAGACTCTTGAGATTCTACTCTGAATGAAGTACCCATTGTCTGACTCACTGCTATTGAGAGGAAGTAATAAGTTTTCTTAGTGAGTTCCTGATAAAGAATAAGGAAAGCTGAGTGGTCTAACGTCAGCTCTGCCTTTGACCTTCTGAAGACCCTGAGCATATTTTACCCATTGGTTTCTCAACAGGTGCTAAATGACTGAGTTACTCCTTAGAAAGTACCCTGATCTCTTGGGAGGGGAAACTGTAACCACAACCTACACATGGGTTTGACTTCTGCTAGCAAAGGATAAGAGGGATTCAAACAGTTTTCTACTTAGGGAGTAGTGGTCAACTGAAAAGAATGAGGAGGAGGAGGAGGAGGAGGAGGAGGAGGAGGAGGAAGAGGAGGAGGAGGAGGGGGAGGAAAGGCAAAATAAAATAACTCAAAATGCTGACGCTGAGGCTTAATTTCAAAGCTGACCTTGCACACTGCGGTATGCCAAAGTCTGTTTATCATAATGATGGTATGATACCATCTACCTTAGGGTCATAACTTCACAATTAAAATGCCATCATTGAGTAATGGACAGATGCTTCCCAGGAAGTTAGGACACTAGAGCATTAAATCATTCAATAAAGAGATAGTAAGCAAATAACTACTGTGTGTCAGGCCCTGAAACAGAAATTGTGTGTATTTTAGTGAGTGAGACACACACGGACAACTTTTTGTCATTTTCAGAAGGTTAAATATACACCCACCCTTTGACTTAGCAATTCCATTTCTAGATATTTGCCCATGAGAAATGAGTACATATGTGCATAAAAATACTTGTATAAGAATGTTCATTAACTACATGCATGTCAACTAAGCTTCAATAACAAAAAGCTTTTGAAAAGAGAATGTTCATAATGGCCTTATGTGTAATAGCCAAAAACAGGAAACAACCCAAATGTCAGCAACAAGAAAATGGAGAAACAATTTTTAGTGTATTCATGAGATGGAATGCTACTCAGAAACAAAAGGAATAAATCTGTTATCTACAACAACATGAATGAATCTCATAGGCATTATGCTGAAAGCAAGAAGCCAAGAACAGGCAAAACTAATGGATGGTAACATAAGTCAGAAAGTGGTTACTTCTCAGGGCACCTGGGTGACTCTTGATTATAACTCAGGTCTTGATCTCAGAGTCCTGAGATAGAGCTTGTCAGTCTCCCCACTCAGCAGGGAGTCTGCTTGTCTCCCTCTCTCTCACTCTGCCCCTCTCCCTGCTCTCTTTCTCTCTCTCTCTTAAATCAATCAATCAATCTTCAATCTTTTTTTTTAAATAAAGTTACCTCTGATAAGAGCAGAACATGAGGGAAATTTCACAGATGATAAAAACATTCCATATCTCACTATTAGGGGTGGTGACATGGGTATACATATTGTCAAAACTCATCAAACTGAACATTTAAAATAGTTCTTCATTTTATGTAAATTCTACCATGATTTTTAAAATTATCTATAAATAATTATTTCTTCTAGGTCATCTGCCTATCCCAAAAGAAAGAGAGGGAAGAAAAAAGAACAAGCATAGTCCTTGTGGCTCATAGCCCTTGTGGCACAGTAATAGAAAATAAGAAAGAGATCTTTTTTAAAATTTTATTTATTTATTTGAAAGAGACAGAGAGAGAGCCCAAGCAGGGGGAGTGGCAGAGGCAGAAGCAGAGGGAGAAGCAGAGAGAGAAGCAGGCTGCCTGCTAAGCAGAGAGCCTAACATGAGGTTTGATCCCAGGACCCTGAGATGATGACCTGAGCTGAAGGCAGATACTTAACCAACAGAGCCACCCAGGTTCTCCTAGAGGAATCTTATTAGTATGATTGTGGAAGGCCCGAGAAAATGGCCCAAAACTCAAAGGGTGCAGAGAAACAGCCATGTAGAGAATCGAAGTAAAGTGAAGCATTTCAAGAAGAAACGGTGCATGCAAAGGCCCTGAATTAAGAGTGTGTGATGGTTCAGGAACTGAATGGTCCAGTGTGGCTGCAACATAGTGGGTGATGGGGAAACAAGCATGATATGATGCTGGAGAGGGTAGGCAGTGGCCAGACAATATAGATCAGAAAAGCCATGGTCAAGAGTTTGGATTTTATCTTTAGACCAAGAGAAAAGTGTTGAAAGGTTTAATACAAGGAAATAGTGTAATCTAATTTATGTTTTTTAAAGATCAGTTTGGCTTCTGGAGGAAAATGGAGGACCACATGAACTATATAAACTTGTGTGTCTCTTAAAGGCTATTGTTAGGGGCACCTGGCTGGCTCAGTCATTGGAGCATTCAACTCTTGATCTTGGGGTTGTGAGTTCAACCCCCATGTTGGGCATGGAGCCTACTTTAAAAAAAAAAAAGCTATTTTAACCCTTTTCAGATTGAATTTAGTTTTTCAACTGTATAAAGAAATTCTACTCTATCATATCAATCTTGTGGGCATAAGTGACAAGTATAAAAAAAGAACCATCTATACTCAATGAGATGGGTTTGTCTTTTTCTCATCATTTCTTTCTTCATCCCGAAAGTGCTCAAATCCTCTTGACTACAGAATGGAGCCCACTTATTAAGAAACACAGCCTCTACTATTGAGACAGAAGCTCTGCCCCTTTCTCTCTCTCTCTCTCTCTCTCTCTCTCTCTCTCTCTTAAATCAATCAATCAATCAATCTGCACAGAGCAAGATAAAGGAAGACATTATCTCATTCAGTCAGTCTGCTGGGTCAATTCAGATTTCATGGGTATGGGTGTCGGGAGAGGGCTGGGTACAGACCTCAAAGCCATGACTCTCTCAGGCTTTCTGCAGCTACCTTACAGAAAAATGCTTAGACTGGCAGAAAAGAAAAAAGTGGTTTTCTCATGGCTTCTCCCCAGCACCTTGTCCCCCAACCTCATAAAGAAGATGGCTCAGCCTCCAAAACCAACATGGAAATTCCCCATCAGCTCTGCAGATGAGGAGCCTCCAGGGACCCAATTACTTTATGCAGCAAGAACTCCACAACCATCTTCAAGTTGTCTGATTAAGATTCCACCCCCCACGGGGTTGCCTGATTGAACAAAAAGTAAAAGTTGACAAACAAAGGGAAAGAGTGACATGCTTAGACATCTTATATCTGCAGTGGAAATCAGTGCTCAGCAAATGTGCGATGGGGAAATACTACTTAGTGGCAGAGATCAAAAGAACAAGCTCTAGCTGTTTAGTTTGTTTTCGGCCTGTCAGCTAAGGTAAGTGTCTTCTCACTCAGAAATTGGCAGAAGAGGGAATACCTACAGTGACCCCCGCCTCCTCCTCCTACTCGGAGAGAAACTTTTACTTGAAAAGAAACAAATTTTCCCAATATCTTTAAAGCGATAAGTTGCTTTGAGAACAACAAAATGAATACAGGTAAGAAAGAACAATGATGTGGTCTAATTGAGTTATAAGCAGGAAAATAAAAAAAACAGACATATCAGAGAGAATGAGCTCTAATTAATTATAGATACGTTGGAACCTGATTCCCATGTGTCTGGCCAGGAATACTTTTTTCTCAGAAACCACCAAACAAGGACCCTAATTTACTTCAATTTTCCAAGGGTTCTTCATTCAACATGAATTAAGCCCTCGCCACAGTACTTGCTACCCTTTCACCCCCAAAGTCAACTCCTAATTTATTTATTCTTAAGATCTATAGTCTCTCCATTCCTCTCTCCCTCTCTTCCCTTCCTTATATATAATTTTTCTGAATTTAAATATTTTGTTAAAGAAAAGAATCTGAGGGTTAACAATTGGTTCCAACAGACTCTTGGAAGAGTATGAAGGCTCTTCTTAATTAAAACATGAAGTGAAAACTCAGTATACTCAAATTCAAGTCTATTACCTAAAGGAGAAAATACATGTGAGGGACTGCTTCAGAACCTAAGCATCTCCATGTCATTCCAGTAAGGTGGTATTTCAAAAGTTACTAGAGCAGCCAAACATTCAAGAAGTCTTCATACCTGTTTCAGAAAAGGTGAAGTAGCCAATGCTAAAGGAGGTCATCAAGAGGACATGACCACTGGCTGACCCTCAGTGGGACCCAGGTCCCTGGAGGGTCCTCACCACTCTCAGTCCTTGGAATGTATATTCTGGAGGTTGGATTCGGGGGAGTATTCATCTTGCTGCTGCCCAACACCAGCCTCATACGTAAGTTCCTTTACTTATGAAACCTGCCGCCTACCAATCCAGACTGTCTTGCCTCTTTCTTTGGTCTCTCCCAGCTCTCTGTGTATAGAAGCCAGTTAACCAATCAACAGTCAACATTTTATTTGAAAGATATTCAGTGAAGCATACCACCTAAGTGCTGGTTTCCATGGAATTTTGAGGGTCTTTGAAATTACTGCTGAATTGGTGGTGCCAGGAGGCAGGGAGTGCCACAATCCACACTTGGGGCCATCTCAGTTGTGGAGGCCCTAAGCATAGATTCCCTATAACATCTTCATGGCACTTCCTACTCAGCCTGGTTGGACAGTGAAGCAGACTCTGGGAGCTATCTGATGACCACACAGGGAAAGTGAGCAAGAAGAAGCCAGCACAGTAGAAAGGACACTCTTATAGAGTTCCAGCAGGAGCTGGCTAGGCTGTTAAATCAATAATAACCAAGAAGTCTGCCCTGTCTCTGAACTTTCAGTTAAGTGAAAGAATTCCAAACCTTATTTTCAAGACATATTTGAGTCTGAGAATTCTGCTACTTGCTGGCAAAACCATCCCATTATAGGAAGTCAGCATTAAGCAGAAAATGTCTTTTGGGTGTCTCCTATGTGCCAGACACAGCACCAGGCACTGGGTCCACAGTGGTGAAAAGAAAAAGAACTCTCCCTTATGCAATGTACAGTCCAGTGGGGAAGACACATACAAAATAAAAGAACACAAATAATTAAGAAATTTCTAGTGTGGAAACACTGGAGACAATGAGAGCTCATAATTAGGATATCTAATAGTCTGGGAGATCAGAGAAAACCTTCATGAAGAAAATGATGTTCAAGCTGAGTAGTGAATGAAGGTTGTTTAAGCCAGGAGTATATGTGTGTGTGGCTGAGGAGGAGGGAAAGAGGATGGAGTAGTCGTTGGTAGTTTCCAGGTAAAGGGACAGCCTAGAGGTAGCAGGAGACTATCTGCCCGAATACCATCAGGTACTGCTGGTGCAGAGTAAGCAGCAGGTCCAGCTGGGGCTGCAGTGGGTAACAGAGTTAGTGCAGCTACAAAGGTAGAGGACAGATCAGTAGGTAAGCTGTGTTAAGACTCTGAGGCTAAACTAGATCCATGAAAAGCCATAGCAAAAGAGAAAGTGGCACAATCATATGCAATTTTAAAAGAATATTCCAACATCAGGGTGATGAATGGGTTATTAGAAGAACAGGTGAAAAGGGATGAGGATGAGAAGATATTAGAAGGGATGGAGAGCATCTTAGTGGTAGGCCTGATAATGGGCTGGATGTAGGGGTGAGCTAGAGGTGAAATCAGAAAGGATACCAAGATCTTTGATCTACACAAAGGGGTGGAGGGTAATGCCATGTACCGAAATGCAGGACAAGGAAAGTAGAATAGGTGGTAGGGAGGGGGAGGAGGGTCATGAGTTCAGTCTGAAGAATGTTCACTTTGAGGTGCGTGAAAGGCAACCAAGTTGCATCTCTCTGTAGAAAAAATACAGTAATCAAATTAAAGTTGGCTCGGAAATCTTTGGACCTAATTTACAGCACTGAGTTTGAGTACTTAACATAGTTATACACACAACTGAGCTCTTGAGACCAAAACATGCACCCGACCCCTATGGTTTTCCAGCTGGCTTAGCTACTCTCCCACTAAACTCCCACTTGGGTATGGGGACCCCTAGCATGTTGTATTTTTCTCTTTCTGAAGATCATCATAATGACACAGTACAAGACTCTGTACTGCCAAGACTACTGGAGATGATCTTCAGTAAGGTCAAGAAAATAAAACTGAACCTAAAAAAGGCTGCTATCCTTGAGCTTTTCGCATTCAACACTGGTTATCTCCCTCCGTAAGAGTCACGCCACCTTCGCCATCAGTGTTTACTCTGCTCCCAAGGGCATCAAAGGGCCATTTCAAAACATGATCCTCACTGGCTCTCACATTCAGGTCCACACACAGGACTGTGTTCACTAGCACAATAACATGTCTATACTCTCAGCTAGGGAGAACCTATTTCATTTATATTTGCTTCTATTTCTATATTTAATAACTATCAATCAGTATATACAAGGTACAGGTACAAGCAAATTACCCGAGTTGTGTTTTCCTTGGGACGGGAAAGATTGAATACAACCATCAACCATGTTACAGTATTACAAATTCCTCCAATCAAGTCCTCTAAAGGGAGTGTCCTTTATATATGGCATGTATTGTTTAGAATGTAATTGGATTTGTAATGCGGTCACAGTGAGGGGAAAGGGAGGTTCTGGGTTTGTGTTTTTCTTTCTTCCTTCCCCACCCCCTTTACCCTTTGGATTAGATGAAGGGCCAACCATGAGGAGCTGGTTTCTTGGGAGGAGAAGTCAATCAAAAAAACAAACATAAAAGCCTGTTTGTGTCCAGTAGCTATCACCATACCATTATAAGACAGTGAAGCCTGTCTATTTGATTGATTTCTCCAATATTCCTCACCACCTTCCTCTTTTTGTATAATCTCTTGCAATTATGGTAAAATGGTACCAGGACATGTTGAGATGAATCACCCACCCCTCTAAAGGTCTGTTTAGGAGTTAACAGAAATTACCAAAAGCAACTCTGGCCTAAAACTCATCTACTTATAGCCCTTGTTCGTTATGAAAATTCTTGAGACCTCAACCGAAGCCTATCTTCAGATCAGATCACAGCACTCTGCCGGAAATGCATCTTCACAGGAGGAGCTCACACAAAACCAATTTTCTTCACCTCTGGGAGGAAAGGGGCATTTGGCAGCTCAGACAGGTAAAGCTAGGAGATGAATGGTAGGAATTGGAGGACTGATTCTGACAATTGGCTCATCCTAACATTAGATAAGCAAAGGCTAGTGTCCTCAAACGGAGTTCTGGAAGGTAACAGAAGGTGCACTTGGGGGGTGGGGGCTGGGGCGCTTAATCAGTTAGGCATCTGCCTTCAACTCAGATCATGATCCCAGGGTCCTGGGACAGAGCCCGCATCAGGCTCCCTGCTCAGCAGGCAGCCTTCTTCTCCTTCTCCTTCTGTCCCTCCCCACGTTTGTGCATTCTCTCTATTAAATGAATAAGTAAAACATTAAAAAAAAAAAAAAAAGGAAAGGAAGTATACTTGTTAGGGGTCAGTGTGAAGGGTATACAGAGATCACTAAAAGAATGCCACGTAGACTGGGAAAGTAGCTGTGGAAGAACACAAAGCTGAGATCCTCTCTGCATTTTTCATTTCTGTACATTGTGCCCATGTTCCTTTACTTCAGTAGCCCCCATACACACACGGGCTCACTCCTATCGACGCTCCCAGGGAACAAGCATCTTGCCTGTGAACTGTCCAGGTGGCTCTGAGCTGCATAAACCAGCAAGCTCCTTCTCCTTATACAAGGTATGAAGTTATGCAAGTGGAGAGAAGCTGTACCTATGGCATATGCCACGGATATCTTAATTAATAAGGGGATTTATCCGCTTAAATGACCTACAAAAATGTCATCCCTTTGCACAGGGAAGGAAGCTGATAAGACAGTGCAGGACCTTAAAGTCTGACCCTATTTCATACTCTCTTCTCTCTGCATATCTCTGGGTGTGCCCTTTTTGTAAGTACCACCACAACAGGGAAGAGGTAAGTGTGGCTAGCCATAAAAGGATAAATAATTTTTCAGTTTTGTTTCTTCTAAGTGACTCAAAATTAAAGGTTTGTTGGCAGAGTTTGGGAGAGTATGTTGGGGGGAGTGGTCACAACTATAGACTAAAAGGAGATCCTAAAAGAATGTGTAGGACCTTTCTGTTAGCCAGTTCCTAAACTTCCCCTATGAAATATCTGTTCAGCCAAAATGAGCACACCAAAGACATTATTATTCCTTGCCTTTGTCCGTGTCTTTCCACCAGGTCCACCTGTCCATCTCTAAAGGGATGTGAATCCAGGACACCTGTGTGGCTCAGTGGGTTAAGCATCCAACTCCTGATTTCAGCTCAGGGTCATGAGATAGAGCCCCACATTGGGCTCAGCACTGGGCATGGAACCTGCTGCAGATTTTGGCTCTGCCCCTCTCCCCACCCTGCTCACTCATGCTCTTTCTCTAAAAAAAAATAAAAATAAAAATGAATAAATATAGGGATGTGAATCTAGCTCTTGACCCGTATCTTCTCCTGACTTTTATGACCTCATCCCATAATGATTTTCCCCTCGTTTAACTCAGAGCAGGGTTGATCTGGAACTTTCACTTGACACTTCGTAAGCCTATGACTGACTCAGTTCTAACCCTTTTTTGGTCATCTGATGTTTCATATACAGATCTTGTCTTACCAACTTGACTATAAACTTGAAGGGCAAAGCACCTAGCACAGTACTGACTGTGCTAAAAAGTGCCTTTGGTAATATTTAGAAGTAAATGTCACTAATAAAGATCCTTTAGAGATGATCAAACCTAGTTATTTCATTTTACAAATAAGATGTAAAAATGAGATGGTCTGCCAAGGTCACAGTGTCAGCCAGAATCAAGCCTCATCCTCCTAGGAAACCATGCCTCTAAACTACTGAATGACTTGAATCCTTCTCTATCCTTGCACTCCCTTCCCAAGAACAACCAGTCTAGAAGGCAGATATAAAGAAAGCTATGATTCAATTCAGTCAGAATCCCACACTTGTAAAAGAAAACTATTTGACTATCAGTTCCAAATAAATCTGGGAAAGAACAAGGCACCATTATCCTGAATAACAAGGACAGTTTAAAGAAAGGGTATGAGATGAGGACTTATTCCCTGTGACTCTCCTCATCTTTGACTTCCCTCTCGACACCAAACTCCTTGCTATTCAAGAATATTCCAGCAACCCTGCTATCTCAGGTGCTTTGCACCAGCTGTCACCTCCACCTCACAACAGGCAAGAGTTTAAAATCTGCCTAGTTCATTGCCTCACTCTCCCCAAGTCTCCACCCAGATGTCATTTTCTCAATAAATCTTACTCTGACCACCCTACTTAATACTACAACTTCCTTCCACCTCAAACTCTCATAATTCCCCTACCTTAATCTATGTCTCCCTTGTCCTTTTGTCTCCTTTTTGTCTTCCTTTTTTTACATCTCCCCTTATCAACTTATAACATACACATTCACTTAATTTAGTATTTGTCTCCGACACCTGTAATAAAATCTCCTTGAGGATAGAGGCTTTCTTTGTTCACCAAAGTATCTCAAGTCCCTAGAATGGTGCTTCCCCATATGGGTGAATGAATGGATGAATGAATGAATGAATGAATGTGTTAAGAACCTCCTCAATTTCAGAGAAATAGGAAAATATCTACTATACATGGCTCTACATGAAAAAAAGACAAATCCAGAAGGGACTTGACTATTAATCAAAGTAGAAGTTCAAGTCTTAGGATCCATTTCCCCTCTTCTCTCATATAGGTCTCCTGTTCCTATATTCTTGTGAGTAACTGTATAGGAAGAAATTTTTTTCAACTTTCTGAAAAAACGAAAAGGTATATAAAGTCTACTCAACCACAGACCTGGGAAGAAATAGGAGAATGAGGCTATGAATTCTAACCTACTCTCCCAAACAAGGACAAACTCTCTTCTTTCAATAATTATTGAGCTCTAACTCTGTTCCAGAAACTCAAACATGTTGGTGGAAAAGACAGAAAAAAACCCTTAATCTCCTGGAGATTAAATTCTAGTGTAATTATGTATCCTAATGGTCAGTCCTTACAGAGGTCTGTGCCCACATACCCAAATATTAGAATTTACTTCCCCTGCTGAGGAGAGAAGAAAAAAAACAAATACTTGTTACATTCATTCCTTAGAACCTTGTGGCTCAAGTACGGGTCCCCAGGTAGCAGTATCAGCTCACCTGGGAGCTTATAAATGCAGACTCTCATACCTTACCCCAAACTACTGAATCAGAAACTGCATTTTAATAAGATCCCCCAGTAATTCTTATGCACAGAAATGTTTGGGATACATTGCTTGGGAATTCTCTACCAAATACAAGCCTATTAATATTACATAAATTGTGGGCAAGGGAAATGTGAGGATTAGAAATGAGAGAATCCAGTTCATTTTTCCTTTTGCTAATGAACAAAGAATATTATTTGATGCCATGAATGATATTAGAAATTGCAGAAGATTCTAGATTGATGTCCATGATCATTTAAAAATTCACAGAACACAGAACTGACCTGAAATAAATATATGATAACCATTTGCTAATGTTTTATGCAGTTATACACATTCAAGTGGTAGCATTTTAAAGTATTAAATAAATGTGTTTAAGAGCATATGTTCATTCAGAGACCAGACTTCCTGATTTCTAAGCTGTCACTATATCAGTGGTTGTGTTTCCTGGGCCAATCTTCTTGACCTCTCAAACTTCAGTTTCCTCTTCTGTAAAAATATAAAAAATAACACTACCCATGAATTTATTCTGAGGACTAAATAAGATAATGTCTAAAATGAAATAAGCATACAACATCCATACAAACTTTCAGTTATAAGATGAGAAACTTCTAGAGATCTAATGTACCACATGGTGATTAGACTTAGTAATGTACTGTATATTTGGAATTTGCTAAGAGATCTAAAGTATCCTCACCACAAAAAGGTCAAAAAAATTAAAAATTAAAAAAAGCATAATTCCCATCATCTAAAAAGCACTCAATAAATGTTAACTTTTACTAATATCATTATTATTTCAATCAACATGAATTTATTCAATAAATATTTTAGTAGGATACAATAATAGAGAAATAATAGGATACAATAGTAGAAAAAAATCAAGATATAGAGTGTGAGGACCCTACCTAAATACGGTGGTCAAACAAGAACACTCTGAGGAAACATGGAAACCTGAAGGAGAGCAGCCAATCACATAACAAGGGTTAGAGTCACATGGAAGAAAGCAAAGAGCAGTTCAAAATTGGTACATTTCATGCAGGGCTTCATACTCTATAAGAAAGCCTTGGATTTTATTCATAATCATTGGGAAGCTACTGAATCCTTTTTGGACAAGAGAATGAATTAAACACAACTGTTTGTTGGGGCTTCACTGGGGGTAGAGGTCTAGGAAAAGTTGCTGGGACACGCAAAGATGAATCAAACATGGTGTCTGTCATTCTAACAATCTGACTTGAAACTTAATGCCAAAGGGAACAATCCTCCTCCCGTGTCTTCCTGCCCTTCACTTTGCTGCCAGAGCCCCTCCTCACTGCACACGTCCATAGCCCAGCTCACGCAGTAGCCCCTTTGTGGAACTTGGGCTGATATGTGTCCCCTGTGTTCTTGGCTCCTTGTCCAGCCTGTCAGATCATACCTGTGGAATACGCAGAGTCTCTATCTCATGGGCCATAATTAGTGGTACCCCCTCGCTACACTTAGTTAAGGTTAAACCTACCCTTTTTACCTCTACAGACTTATCAGAGACAGAATTATAATGCTGACATGTTGGAACATGGTAGGCACTCAGTAAAGGTTATTTGGAATGAAAGAACTAATTAAGCATTTGTTTAACATATAATTAATTACTGCAAAAAATGTGTGACAAAGTCAGCTTCTGAGCTCAAGGACAAACTAGAGACCCTTAGACTGGGGGTTTCTTAAGGAAGATTATCTTTTGTAGTGACAATCCCCTGCAAAAGAAAAATCTCAATTTGAAATGCAGTTTACTAACAAGTCAACGAGTACTTTACACAGTTTATATAATTTTTATTTTAAACCCCAGTCCAAGATTATTACCATAGAAACCATAGAATAAGGTATCTACCACTAGTGTTTTGGGTCTATTTTTCTTATTTTTTCCTCCCTGTAGCCCTTTGTGGTGATTCTCATGTTAGAGAAGGGGAAACTGAAGCACAGGAAGACCAGGCCCACAATGAGTCAGTGATCAAACAAGCTCTTCCTGTGAGTGGGGTGCTCTGTCTCTGAGGCAGCCACATTCATCTCACCCCTGACATCGCCTCACCTTTCTGCACTTCTCTCTCTTTCTCTTATCCTTTCAGGTATAAGTTCAACTCTTTTCTTGTCCTGTGAGTCTGGGCCTGTGTCCTTGGCGAAATCCAGAAAATCTAGCCACCCCCACCCCAGACCCCTTACCTGGACAAAACCTCTATGTTGACCGGCTCCCTTATTCTTCCTCAGAGCTATTCACTTCATCCCTATGGCCATTCTCTCTCTGCCACCCCTTCTCCTATCTGGTCCCCGATAGTAGCTGATCCTTCCAGTCCTGCCTCCCTTGTTCTTGAAGTCCTGCTCTTTGAAACAAATATAGAACCGCAAGATGACAGAGAACCCAGAGTCTCATCCAATCGCACACATTAGGTTATCTTCCAAAGTATTAGTAGGTAACTTGATCAACCAGTCTGTGCTACTAGAAGGTTAAAGGAAAGGAAGAAAAGCCAGCACTGAGAGGTGCCAAAATTAAGTACCCTTTCAATTCAGGGCAACTTAATGGCCATATCTGCTTTATCATGACCATCATGCTAACATGTTCTAACATGAGTCAGAAGTCATCTCTACAAAAACTATTCTTGGACCCAAGAAGACAGGTGAAAAGAAATCCTCTAACTGGTGAATCTGTTACATGAACATAGATCCTTGCTGGGGAGGATCTGAAGGTGGGAAGGATCTGAAGCTTCTGGACCATCAGAAGTTTAGATGATTTGACTACCATCTCTTAGGAAAAAGAATACAAATTCACAAACATGAAATTAGGTACTAAAGTGAGCATTTCTTTAGAATGAGAACTCATGGCAAACTGTACATTTTTAAAAAGCTGATAAATATCACAAGTATCACAAAATCCAAGGCAATCCAGGGCCAGAGAAGTGAAGAACGCTGAAGTTTGTTTCACCAGCATTTGGTAACTATGACTTTAATCGTGGAGCTCTTTTTCTTCTTCATTTCCTGTCTATATTTTTTTGAAAAGTTATCTGTCTCCCCCTCCCCCATTCCCTCACTACTAAATCACCCCCTAATCATACCCACTCAGCTCCAGTTCACACCACTACATGGGAACTATCTTCTTAAATGTCTGCAGTGGCTCCTGGTCACGAAGTGAGATGGCTTTTTTTTTTTTTAAGGATTTTATTTATTTGACAGCAAGAAACACAGCCAGAGAGGGAACACAAGCAGGGGGAGTGAGAGAGGGAGAAGCAGGCTTCACGTCGAGCAGGGAGCCCGATGTGGGACTCGATCCCGGGTCTCCAGGATCATGACCTGAGCCGAAGGCAGTCGCTCAACAAATCGAGCCACCCAGGTGTCCCTCAGATGGCTTTTGCTCAGCCTTCAGGCTCCTGGTCTCTTGTTAGCCATGGAGATTTGCAACCACGCCTACCTTCTCAGAGTTCTATCCACCTGGCCTGCAAGAGGCTGTATTGTCACAATTTCCCTACTGCACATACGCATCTTTCTCTTTCATTGGTTTTACTTCCTCCTTCCATCTGTCAAATTGGGTATAACCCAAGGCTCAATCCTCAGCCTTTGCTTTTGTCAGTTCTTGTGCTTCTTTATCTACTCTCAGAGTTTTAAACACACAAGTTTATGCCCAAATCTGTAAATTTGACCCTGACGTCTCCTCTGTGTGTCAGTCCTGACAACTGGACACTTCTTCATAAATGTCCCCCTGAACCTCAAACTCAGCGAGCTCAAAAACAAACAAATTCCATGCATCCCAAAACTAGTTGACCTCAGTAGATACTGAAATTCAGTGTTTCTAGAATTAAATGCATCATCTCCCTATAAAGAGCTGTCTTTCAGAATTCCCCCCTCTCTATTAAAGGTCTGACCTAAATGGATGAGTGTCAAGTCATAATCTCAGCAGAGGAAATGACTCCCTTTTTTCTATCTTGTCTGCATAAAGTAATTCATTCTGGTTTGTTCCTCATGAGAACAGGAAGTAGCTCTGAAGAGTTGTCTGGGACAAAGAGCATCTGCAAACCACTTCATGAGGTTGGTTTAAATATAATTCTGTGTCTCCATTGAGACTTGGAGCAGAGGCTCCAGGCCTTATCGGAATAAAAGCATTTTTTCTGGTCAATGATGCTGCTGTGATCCAAGCAGTTAACAGGAACTGTGGCATTTAAAAGGAAGGGGAAGACTGCATTACTAAGCAAACAATAACAACAAACAAAATCTGTGTACTTGTAGAGCTGGGACACAATAGTAAAAACATGGTTAATGTCTTCTTAGTACCTAAAGGAATTAGAAAATGTCATTATAAAAGGAAGCAGAATGGCAGAGTTGGGGAGAAGTCTTAAGGAGAACAGAGAAGGAAGAAAAGGAGAAAAGAGGGAGTGGGGAGGAGGGTGAGGAAGAGAACACTAGCCCAAACTGGAAACTAACCCTAGAAGAATACAATTGGCTTTTCAATGCCATAAAGGAAAAAAAATGAATTTTTCTCAACTGAATACTGAGGAAAGATGGATAGGAATTGACTAATCAGTCTCTAGGATTGAAATATAGAATAATTTCTGATATAAACTGATGTACAAGTCTGGAGAGATATTCTGTTGTGGAGGCAGAACCCAGCAAAGTTAAGAAGCTGGAATGGAAAACCAAGAGAAGTAAGAACCATTTCTCCTTAAAATCAAAATATCAAGACCTACCCTGGGAAGGAAAGTGTTTTATTCAGGAAGAAAAATACAGACTGATATTTTTTCTTCTCTAGGTAGTCTGGAGTCCATGTGCATATTACAGCTCTAAGTGATTGCATAGCACATACACAGAGGTTTTATAGTAATACATATCTTCATTTATATCTAAAGTGCATAATATCACAGAACAAAGAAGTACCTTTAATACTTAGAACTAAGCTGGCCAAATGATGAATGGTCAGTATGTGAATGTTCCCTAAGTTTCTGTCTTTGGCTCTTAATCGATTCATTTTCTCTTTATGATCTTCACTTAATTTTGAGACCTACACATACAACTCCCTACCACATATTCGTATTTGTGGGACCCTCAGGTTTTTTGTTTCCATCCTATTCCCATGTGACACACTACCATTCAATAACACACAACACCTTCAATGGGGAAAAAAAGAATTCTCATGCCCATGAATCTACAGGTTGACTGCAATTCAGACAACCTAGACTGGGCTTGATTAGGCAGCTCTGCGCTAGGCTGCAGATTTAGCTGCAATCTACCCCATATGTGTTCATTCTGAGTCCCAGACTGGAGAACCTTTTATTTTCATATTAGGTATTGGAAGCTTCTTCCCTGAGTAGAAACGCAGAATGCCTCTTATGACTTAGTCTTTGAAAGGGCATATTATCATTGTAATCCATATTCTGTTGGTGAAAGCAAGTAGTGCAGCCAAGTGCAACATCAGAGACTCAGAGAAGTAAGGCTTCTCTTCTCACTTATATATGGGATCAAAAAAACAAGACAAAAGAGAGACAGATTCAAAAATACAGAGAACAATCTGTTGTTGCCAGAGGTGGGTGGGAAGATGGAGGAAATGGGGGAAGGGGATTAAAAGGTATAAACTTCCAATTATAAAATAAGTAAGACACGGGGATGCAATATACAGCATAGGGAATATAATTTATGACATTGTAACAACTTTATGTTACAGCAGATGGTAGTGGTGATCGCTTCATAACGTATATGCTAAATGCTGAATAATCACACGTGATTGTGATATAATATTGTATGTCAACTACACTTTAATAAAATAATAAATATATCAAATTAGCATACTATACAACTTAAATTGACACAATGCTATGTGGCAAATGTGTTTTAAAAAAGAAATCTATAACTTTTCTACAGGAACATAAAATAGTAAGTGCTTACTCCATACCATATTCCCCTAGAAAGGTAGACTTTACAGTGTAGAGTCATCAAATTCCTCCTAACTAAATTATATTAAACGTTATATAATTCCAATCAAAAGTCCAATATGGGGCGCCTGGGTGGCTCAGTTGGTTAAGCGACTGCCTTCGGCTCAGGTCATGATCCCGGAGACCCGGGATCGAGCCCCACCTCGGGCTCCCTGCTCAGCAGGAAGCCTGCTTCTCCCTCTCTCAGTCCCCCTGCTTGTGTTCCCTCTCTGGCTGTGTTTCTCTCTGTCAAATAAATAAAATCTTAAAAAAAAAAAAAGTCCAATATGGTTTGGAAGGGAAGTATGTAGAGGAAACCTCGAATGAGTTGATAAAGTCTATGTACAGAGCAAACATACAAAAATTGCCAACAAAATTTTGAAGAAAAGTCATGAAGACAGTTATTAAAATAGTCATGACTGCATTACAAAGAGATCAAAAGAACAGAAGGGAGAGTTTAAGATGAAATTTAAGCATAAGAGGAAGTTTAGTCTAAGTGCTGTCGTTTTGACAGAATGGGAAATTAAAATATGCTGTTGCTTATGTTATCTATCTTGAAAAAGTTATGTTTCCTACCTAACTCCCACTATATAAAAGTGGGTTTTTAAATACATTGTGGAGGTAAAGCACAATGCAAATTTTGTATCAGAAAAAAGTACATAAATATACACTTATAATAGGGTGAAGGAAGTCTAAGTGTGACAAGAAGCTCAATAAAAAACAATATATTTGCTTAAAGAAAGTGAACATTTCTACATGGAAAATGATATCAGACAGATGACCCAAGGGGGAGAAACATTTATAATACATGCAACAAAGAGATACATTTGGACCACACAAAGAGCTTCTGTAAACCAGTAATAACAAGACAATAACTTAATTTTTTAGAGTAAATTATATTAAATAATTCAATGGAGAAATACAAATGGTGATAAATAAAAACTAGTGAAAGAGTTTCAATTTCAAAAATATTTTTGAATTTTAAATTATAATGAGACATTTTTTGCCAGCTAGTGTTACAAAATTTTTACAAATGATAATATATATAGTGTTTACAGTATAGAGAAAAGGCACTCTCCCATGGTGTTTGTGGAAGTGTAATTTGTACAGCTATTTTCTTTTTAAGATTTTATTTATTTCTTGGAGAGAGAGATTGCAGAGGGGCAAAAAGACTCCATGCTGAGCTCTTAGGCAGTCATGACCTGAGCTGAAGTCAAACCAACTGTGTCACCCAGATGCCCCTTATAAAGATTTTAGAACCCAATTTGACAATACCCATTGAAAATTATAACATAGCTTAGGGTTATCCCTTCCAATTCTACTCTTCTATCCTAGAGAAATCCTAGCAGAAATGTACACACATGTATATAAACATAGTTTTATGGCATTTTTCTTAGTAGCTGAACTCCGGGAACAAAGTACATGTCCCTTAGAGAAACAACAGAAGCACATGGTGATGCCGTCAAAAAGAAAGAGGTAGATCTATGTTATGAAGCAAGGGAGGTGACCCGGTGTTCTGCTCAGTCACTTACTCAACACACTTCTATTAAGTACAGAATAAAAGTCGACATGGATCTAACTGGAAAAATACACAACAGGAAAAAAAAAGTTTAGGAAATAATTACAGTAGATGCTGTAAAGGAAACAGAGTAGAAAATAGTGGGCGTAATCCCTGATTCATCTCTTTTCCACGCACCCAACACTCAATCAGCCGACCTGAAAATTCTTACTACCAACCCATAGATCATATCTTTCCACTTCCCTCCAATTCCCCTGCTAGATGCTTTCCAGTGGCTTCCCTTAAGTCTGAACAAGAAACTAAAGCCCCCAGCTCAGTTCACACAGCCCTACCTGATCGGAGTTCAGTCCACCTCTGCAGCGTCCTCACGCCATCTTCCGCCACACCTGCCCTCACTCATTCCCTGCTACGTGCCGAACTCAATCTAGTTTAAACCCAGGCACCTGTCGAAGTGATTTTCAACACGGACCGAGGAAACAGCCACTCCCAGGGGCAAGTTTGGAAATTTAGGTGGGACACGTCCGGCAGCCCGAAAACATATCAACCTCAAATAGAACCAAAGAATATAAAAACAGGGAACCTCATGCATGCGCTCTGTGAACCTAAATGCCGGTACACTGATTCCCATAAACGCCTCACCAGTGAACATTTGCCAAGAATCTCTTCCCATTCTTAAGCTAGTGAATTCACTGCTTGGGCTCTGGTTGGACTTCCCCCTCTTTGCGCTCCCTGCGCAGAAATAAAGCCTGAGTAAGCCCCTGGAGGGACTGCATAGAGCTCGGTGTTTGGTCAGCATGCGCCTGCCAATAGCAATTCCCTGCTACTAGGAAATCAACTGAATTTCTGCTAAACTCAAGTTTGCCTCAGTTTACCTTTTTATCTAAGTTGACAGTTGTTCCAGTAATGAGGGAACATACTGGCCCTTAAGCACTTAAAACTGCTATGCATATTGCTCTGTGAATAATAGTCCCACACAATAATGCATTATTTTCTCCAAAATAACATGAACAAGTTATCATCTCTGCCTGGAACCTCTTTAGCTTAACATTAAATATAATATAGAAAATTAAATATATATAATTTATATAAATATTTATATATTTTATAAATTATTAATCTATAATATATGTTAAATATTTATATATGATTATGAGTCATATATAAATATTATATATTAAGTACAGATAAAATTATATATAGTTAGTATAAAAATTATATGATTATATATTATATATTTTATATATAAATATATTTTATATATTATATATTATATATAAATTATATATGAATAAATTATATATAAATAGTATATATATTATATATTTTTAAAAAAAAAATAATCCCAATGCCCAAGGTGGAGGCTCAAACTCACAACCCTGAGATCAAGAGTCAGATGCTCTACTGACTCTGTGTCTTGTTATGTTAAATGGCACCCCTTCAGAGAAGCCTTCCTTCTCAGGTAGTTATCTAGTTTTTATCTTAATATCCTATTTTAATTCTCTATCTAGCATTTGTCATTATCTGATAATTCATGTATTTATTTGCTTGTTCTTTATAAAATTTTCTCCACTACCACCACCATTCCTGCCCTTAACTAGAATATAAATTTAAAGGCACAAAGAACTTATCTGTCTTATTCACCACTGTATCTCCTAAAAAAGCTTGGCATCTAGTGGGTGCTTAATATATGTTTGTAGAATGAATGAAGAATATTGACATTATCAGTTCTGTCAGAACACAATTCTCCACCTGCTGAAAAAAAAAGGTACACAGTTTGTGATAGTTGCCTACTACCTTTATAAACATTGATATATAAGCATATATATTTATAGAAAATTAAAAATATAAAAAGAAGTACTATCAAGTTATCGTTATAAAACTAACCATTATAAATTTTGACATGCCTAATATTCATCTCAAATTCCTATCAGGAAAAAAAAGAGCGAAATCTCTAAAACAAAGAAGATGGGAGTAAAAAAAGAATAGCAGTACTGAAGGGGCTCAATCAGTTAAGTATATGCCTTCAATTTAGGTCATGATCCTGGGACCCTGAGATTGAGCCCCACGTTGGGCTCCCTGCTCAGCAGGGTGGCTTCTTCTCCTTCTCCTTCTGCCCCCTTCCTCCACTCATGCGCTCTCAAATAAATAAATAAATAAATAGATAAATAGATAAATAAAATATTTATTTAAAAAAAGAATACAAGTACTGAATTCATGATCTTGGTATCTGTTCATTAAAAAAAGTCGCAATTTTTATTATAAAATAAAAATTTATTGCTTCAATTCCCGAGTCTAAAAAATGTTACTTAACTCACTCTAAACCTAAATCAGTTTTTTCACTTACAAAATGGAGTTAGTAACACTTGACTTATAGAGTTGGGAGCATTAGTAAACATAAATGTAAGATGTTTTGCATTAACTCTACAAAAAGGGAGTCAGTAAATTACAACTATTATTGCTATTTATCTACTTCATAACTGGGCTTAGGGAAAGAAAAAGTCCTGTAATAAATGTCCCATTATTTTTTTAAAGATTTTTTTATTTATTTGACTATAGACAGCAAGCAAGGGAAGAGAAGCAGAGGGAGTAGGAGAGGAAGAAACAGGTTCCTTGCAGAGCAGGGAGCCTGATATGGGGCTCCATCCCAGGACCCTGGGATCATGACCTGAGCCTAAGGCAGATGCTTAACGACTGAGCAGCCCAGGTGCCCCAATGTCCCATTATTTTTAAATAGGACAGCGATATACTTACCCATTTTGTAAGCCATAAAATATGACAATGTGGGCTTGACTGTAGGGCAGAACAAAACATACCCCAAGTGTACCCTCCTTTCAAAAGTGAATCCAGCTACCTCCCTCCACTGAGTGCAGCCCCACTCCCTTCCCAGAGCAGAGAAGTCTTTTCATATGCTTCGGGAAGTTTAGAAAGAGCCAGGTAGCTATCCTATTCAACACCATTGAGTAACCAAAGAACAGAATGCTAAAGTTTCCTACATTTCAATTTTCTCTTTGCTGCCTTCCCAGACCTTTGTAGGAGCCTTGAGACTTTCTTAGAAGCCTCAACATAACCCCCCAGAATGATGCAAAGAGGATGCTGAGGTTTGAGAAGTCTTCCTTTGCAGCTTACACCTTAAAGTTCTGTTTAACACCTTTGTGTCTCTTTCTCATCACTGAGTCAAAGCTGTTTTTTCTTCTCAATGAAGACACGGAGTGAAGAGAATAGAACACATTTCATGTTACCGAAACCTTCAGTTTCTTCAATCTACAATCTTTAGTCTCTATTATGAAGGTCTAGAATCTGAGTTCATATATTTAAGGCCAGAGACCACTGTAGCTTCCTGAATCTTCCACCTGCCTTTTCTTCCAATCAGAAACAAATTCTAGAACCTTCCCTCCCAGAAAATGGGCACCAAGTTCCCTTCAGTAGACTGGAAATGGTGCACATGTGGTGTTAAGGTGGTGTGTGTGAGAAAACTAAGATCTAACCAAGAGAAACTAAAAGGTCCCTGTCCAGAGAAACATTTGAGACACTGACATGCCCATCCAACTCTCCAGTCTCCTTTGTGAAGGTGCTTATCTTGTATATGGTGCCTTACATGTGTGGACACTTTCAGTGTTCGATAATATCGAGGATGCCTCTTACTAGCTCACATTGTCTTTGAAGTGGTTTACCCACAGAAAGCCAGGGCTATGACATGAGAACCAAGAAGTTCTATCCCTTCTGTGAGGAGCAGATGGAGGAGGGGGATTCCCTCAACAGCTCACATCTCCTGAGATAACCTTGGGTTAAACTGGGGGTTTAGCTACATATAAGGACAACAAAGAGCATAAAGTGTTCTATGTCCTCGGTCAAATGTTTAAACAGCACCCTATTTAAAAATACTTCATGATTTAAAAACTAGGCACCAAAATGGCATCACACTAGGCTGTGAATATAATCAGCACAAAAAATATTCAATATAGTCAGTTAACACTTATAGAGAACCTGACCATAAGCCAAAAGACCTACATCAGAGGTCTTTAAAAAAAAAAAAAAATGAGGGGCGCCTGGGTGGCTCAGTTGGTTAAGCGACTGCCTTTGGCTCAGGTCATGATCACAGAGATCCGGGATCGAGCCCCACATTGGGCTTCCTGCTCAGCAGGAAGCCTGCTTCTCCCTCTCTCACTCCCCCTGCTTGTGTTCCCTCTCTGGCTGTGTTTCTCTCTGTCAAATAAATAAATAAAAATCTTTAAAAAAAAAAAAAACAATGAAAGCAAAAGACATGTGAAAAAAGTCTTAAAGACCATGAAAATGTAAGATATTATTTTTATACCTCAGAATATTTAGGTATCTGTTCCTAATTAGTGTTTTTACATTTGATGGGACTCATAGATAATATGGTAGGATTATGGAAGATCAATTTTGTAGAAACTGAACAGCAAATAAGAATGTTTTTGACAGTGACAGTGACTTTATCAGGAAAGTTGCTGAGGAATATAACTCCACTGACCTACCTTCAGAAGTGCCATTCCTGACAAAGTGGCTCCATCCCATTTAGCATTAACAATATTTCTATAAAACCATAAGAATAGGAATCAGTGTCCTCATTTTACAGAGGACACAACTGAATCTCAAGATATTCTGTCACTTACTCAAGGTCACATACATAGCTACTTGAGAAGCAGAAGCTGGACTCAAACCCAGGCCTCTGACTCCAAGTTCATTAATTCTCTTTCCTCCTCACTTTGTTAAGATTAGGAGGGGTAATAAGGGCAATTCAGGTAAAGACAGTAGAGTGATGAAATAAAAGAAGAAGAATGTAAGATTAAGTGTAAACTATGAAACTCTATGACCTCTATAGGGTTGAAATATCAAATATGTAGATATATTTTATTGTATTATACAGAATGTGGGCATTAATCAAAGTGAGGTTTAAACTAAAACACAAAGAGATGAGGAATCACTGAAAATTAAGGGGTGAGGCTCACAGTGAGTGCCATCATACAAGGTACAGTGCTAAGAAATCTGCACGTAGAAAGAATGTAAGAAGCATGGTTAGATGACTAGGATTTAGTTCCAGCTCCACCATTTATTAGCCATGTCACCTTAAGCAAGACTTATAACTTTTCAGTGTCTCAGTTGTTTTTATGTGTAAAGTGAAGACAACAATCTATCTTCTGAGGTTGTAATGAAAATTAAACAATATAAGGTATATGAGAAAGCTTTACAACTTATAAAACACTGCAGGAATATTACGCAGAAAAGAACTATGTTCAGTGTGTGGAAGTTACAATGTAGAGGATTTCAATTAAATCTCAGAAAGAATTTTCTAAAATGTAACACAGTCCAGTGCAGATATGGGCTCCATTCCAGCTCAGTGAGCCCCTATCTAGGAGGTTTTCAAATTAAGGTTGTGTTGGAAATGGAGTTCCACTTGTTGGAAATGTGGTAATGAAAACTTCTGCCTTAAAAGAGAGGTTGCTTTGTATTATTTCTAAGAGGACTGTTATAATGTGGGCTGCCCAAGAGAATGAGGGTATTCCCTGAATTTTTCAGGAAACTAGAGAGAAGACTTTACTTTCCACAGAAAATGACATTGAGTTCTTGTTATTCAATGGAGAAGCAGAAGAAAAGGTGACCCCATAGAGCCAAAGGAGCTTCCAAGTGGGATATTAGGCATATCTGCAATGTGCTTTTCTCTGAAGAGGTACAGTTAGAACCATGGAGAAATGTCTTCCAATAAGGATGAGCTTCGGCAATAGTGAGAAAGTCATCACTGAGGCAATGCTTACCTCTGTTCTGGGTGAACTGTAAGAAACAGAATACCCACTTCACTTTCTATATTTCCAAGACATGTTGGCTTTTAGGTGAACCCCAAAGTTTCCTGGATACCATCTCCAGTTAAGATATTTCTGAATAAGGTTTGTTTCTCAGTCTGAAGACCCTAAGGAATGGGGTTCTGATTCTAATTTCCCACCTCATTCCACCTTTGGATGATCCAAAGGAAAAAACAAGCAAGAACAAACAGAAATTTTTATAGAAAGTAAAAATTTATCTCTACTAACACCAGAAAGCAGATCCCTTTGAAAAATATAATTTAACATACAGCTGGCATACTTTTAGATAAAGATAAGGGGATGTCTATGGCTTAACCGTAAGGAAATCTTATAGTTTGTCTCAGAGAAGTCAGGCTTCTCTCTCCAATTCCTGTCTTCCAGTGATCTGTTGGTTCAAATGAGTCACACATAATGATGGTCCCCAGTAAAGCTCATTTCCTAGTAAGCTGTGGTAAGTCAAAACCTACTTCAGAGAATACAAGGTCACCACCTAAAGAAAAACATGGGTTTTGTATGTTTTTGGTTGTTTGAAAAGAAAGAAAACCTCAAACTACTGAACCAAAAGTGATCCTCACGTTCTTCTTTTTTATTCTTTTAAGTGTTCTACTTTGGGTTTAGCATTTCAAAGTAACAATGGCAGACACCATTTTTAATGAGATCATCAAAAAAGATGGGTATTGAGGAGGACACGTGCTGTGATGAGCACCAGGTGTTATACTTAACTAAGAAATCGTTGAATACTGCATCAAGGATGAATGATGTACTACACAGTGGCTAACTGAACATAATTTTTTTAAAAAGTTTTGAATTTTTGGCATTTTTTATGTTCCTACTGGGGTAAAGAAAAATAACTCAAGGTTCCTGAAGGAATTGTTAACATATCTTTCCTGGAACAAGTATTTAAATCTTAGTAAGTTATGATCCTATCTTCAGAAAATCCCAAAGGCATCCTGGTAGAGCTCAGACTTAGAGAGATAAAAATGTCAGCAATACCAGTGCTAGCTGATTGCCTTAGGTCATCTCAGGAAGCCCCGGTGCCATTCCTACTTTCTCTTTGCTTTTGTATCATTATGTTGAAGGATCCATTGATTAAAAAAGTCCAGAAAACTTCCCATTACCCTTAGAACAGGTATACTTGATGACTGGGGCCAAAAGAGGAGAAAGGGGAGGAAGAGGATTTTTTGTGAGGGCTAGGAATAGACAAGCAGCCAGACTTTCTTCCTGAGGTACTTCCTGACTTTCTCCATGAGGTACCCGGTCAGGAAGCGGATAACTCAGCAGAAGAGTCTTAAGGAGAGCCGGTGACACACTCCAGCCTGGGCCTTTGGTTTTGTTAATTAATTTATTCAATAAATATCTATTGAGTATCTTTTGAGTCACAAGTTCAGCTCTAGTTACCCAGCAGTTTCCCTCAACAGTATCCAGAATAACTCCTGGTAATGCCAGGCACCAAATAGGTTTTTCTTGTTTTCCAGTGCTAAGAGTTAGGGTGCACTGCTTTTTTCCACCCGTAGTCTCAAATTCCCATTAGATAATTTACTCAAAGCTGAATAAACACTCACATACATTCATGAAGCAACACTATTACTAGAAGTGAATATATTCACTACTCTGAGAAACATACACACATACCACAAACTGAGGAACATTTGTCTTATAATTAAGGTTATTCAGTCAACAGATAATTTATTGAGCTCCTGATATATGCCAAGCACTGGATTTGGTAATGAAGATGCAGTGGTAAACAAAGCAGAGAAGGTCTTGTTTTTATTTTAGTGGAAAAACAAATATTTTTAAGTGGTCAAATAAATAGTATAACCACAAGCTATGCTAGTTACTAAGAAGGAACTAAAGAGAAATGAAATAATGAGAAAGGAGGCTCTAAGAATGATCTGAGGAGGTGACATTTAAACTAAGTCGTGAAAGATAAGAAGCCAGCCACACAAGGAGACTGAAGAAGACTATTCATGGCTAAGGAAATAGAACCTGTGTGTGTGGAGACCACCTTCTCAGATGTTTGTCTCTACCAGGAAAATGAGAAAGCAGCCATTGCTGAAGAAGAGGAAAGTTAAAGAAAGGTTTGGGATTTTTTGGGGGGGTTTGGGCTGGATTGTCTTTTATTGAAAAAATATTTGAACATAAGCACTTGCTGATGGAAATCATTTCATAAGCAGAGATGGTTTGAGGATCCAGAAGAGAGAATAACAATTTTAAAGAGGTAAAGTAGGGGAAGAGAAATGGCTCTAATGCACAAATGAAGAGATGGATGGTCGGTCCTCTTCCTCCACTATAAGGATAAAAGAAAGAGATCATGCAGATGTGGGTAGATTTGTGTTCTGGTAGTGCAAGTCAGGTTCCATAGTGGGAGGAGGGGATATGGTGGGTTTGCAAGAGGAAAAGATATGACATAACTCTCTCAAACAGTGGAAAAACATGGTTGGCAGGGAACTGAAGAAAAAGTGGTAGGCAGTGTTGAATGTCCTTCTGAGATCTGTGATCACTAATGTAGTGTTTCTCAAGTAAGGCTGATTTTTGTCTTCCCATCCCCAGCCTGCTCACATCCAGCAATGCCTAGAGGTATTCTTGGTTATCACACACAGAGGAGGGGACAATGCTACTGGCATCCAGTGGATAGAAGGCACAGATAGTGCTAAACATCCTACAGCACACCAGACAGACCCCACAACAAAGAATTATCCAGCTCAGAATGTCAATAGAACCAAGGTTAGGAAACTCAGATGTAAACTGATGTCATACATATAGACCATCTCTGGAAAGCTACATAAGGAGATGGGGTAGTCTCTGTGGAATAGAGTCATGAGACAGAGTGAAAAGAGGACTTAATGTCATCTGATATCTTTGCATGTCTTTTAAAATTTGTACTATGTACCCATATTACTTATTCAAATCAATCAAAAGATAGAAATAAATACTCTTCAGTGAGGAAGAGTAATTGATTTTAGTAGATGACAGATAAAAAATAAACTGAAACCAGCCCATCTGTTTGGATAATTTTTCTCTAGCAACATCCAGCTTGTAGATAGTAGTTTAAAGGAAATGGGATTTTTGCAAGAGGAATACAGTGAAGGATGCAGAATATTCTGGATTTAAGAAATTTTCCAAGATTCTGATTGTAAGCCAGAGGGTAGAATCTAAGCTTGTCAGAGAGAGGAATGAAGATAAAGAAGGAGCTGATGGATAAGTAGGAAAATGGTAGGGTTTATCAGAGGTCTCGATGTGGTAAAAATAGACACAGTTTTGGAGACAAAATATTGGAGCAATTAAGCTGGAATAATAGGAGATGATGAGAAAATAAGATGTCTGAAGTCAAATTGTAAAGGAAATACCATGATTTTTAACAAAGACAAAGTCTGGGGGGACGGGTTGGTAGAGAGTAGTTGAAAAAAATAGGAAAAGGTCATTGTGAGGGAAGAGCAAGAGAATCTAAGAAACCAGGTGTTTGTATGGAAGCCTCAGGTCAGTGGCTTCTTCTGGAGCAAGAAGTGCCTCTTACAGAGTGACTCATTAAAATGATAGATGCCATTTTTTAGATAGATGCCACATACCAGATACTTTGTATACTTATCAGTCATTATTGTCCAAGAGAAGTCAAGTGACTCACCCAGTGACTGCATTTAGAAAGTAGAGGAACAAAGATTCAAGTTCAGTTTTTTCAGTCCAAAGTCTGTGCCCTTTCCACTATGCTATGGCTCTGCTCCCAGGGAAGCCTGGGGGACATTGTCATCACATCTGTTGAAAATTGGATGAGTTTAACATTGGCAATAATATAGGGAATAAAAACTCTGGATAATGGAAAGAAACTGGGGTAGAGATGTGTCTGGCAATGATAGATTTGCTTCACAGTTCTCACTCCAGTGAGTTCTTCTTAATGTGCCCTTAAGGCAAAAGGAGTGAAAAAGCCATGGAGGAAAGAAATAATAAGGGGAAAAAAATTTAGTGATTTCCAAAAAGTATTGACCTATATTCTAAAATATAATTTTTATTACACTTATTCTTTTTACTAAAATACACAAAATATATATAAATACTGGTTATATTATAAGAAAACAGCATGAACAGGTGACAACCAAAAAGTCATGAGGACTATTTTGAGGACAACGGAATTGGTTACCAAGAGGTATTCAAAATCTACCACTAAATGCAACCCATGTTTTCCAAACCTATCCTTCATAATCTCCACATTATCTTTTTATGTCACTCTTCTAGTCACATGCATGAGTACACTGGGCACACATACACACACACAAACACACACACATACATAAAATTGCACTGGAAATATACATGCTGTGTAGAGAATGGAACAACTTCCCGAAAGATTCCCCCTTGCTTCTCTGTTAGCATCACCTGGTTGCTCAGGCTTTGCTTCCAAAGGGATACTGGCCTTTTGGTTTCTTTAGCTTATCATGCAAGCCTAGTCCTCTTTTTCCATCCCTGTACACTCATGTCACATCCGTATGTCTGAAAGAGAGCTTCCCTGGAGGTAGATAGTAGACCCACCCCAAGAGGTGAGTTAACAGATGTCCTTTTCGATGTGCCAAAATGCTTTCGGACACTGAAAATGAGTGTGGAACATCCTGGTAGCTGCTTCTTCCTGCCTCTGCATCTTCACAGGGCATCCCAGAGTCTCATGCTCTTCAGTTGTAGTCACCCTCCTGACTGGCTCATGAGATGAGGAACCATAGATCTGCTGGACCCTGTGGTCTTTAAATACTCTTGTCTCATGTCTTCTCACTTGATCTCAAGTGGGCTTAAGAAGACTCTCATTCAAGACCATATTTTCAGTGCCTGTACAAGGAACCATATGGAGAGAATCCCAAAGTGCTTTTCTTAGAGCTTATATAAGCCAAAAAATGTCTTAGATTCCTCAAAACTGACCAGAGACAGTTCAGATACATTGACATATAAGTGGTCAGTACTGGTGAGATTGAATACAGCCCCCAGGTAGCTGCTGCGGGCCCACATCTGGCCAGTAGTGCAGTAGTTCATTATCTTTCCCTCCATCAGCACGAGGTCCTGGGGATACTTAGAGTTCTTCATGTAGACCTTGTGATTCAGGGGCTGGTTGTTGCAGGACTGACCCCTGAAGTACACTTTGGAATACACAAAGTACAACCCAGTCTCATTGATCACAAGGCCACCCTTCTTATACTTCACCCCGGAGACAAGGGCAATTCCATATGTATCTTCCCATTCCAGAGGGATGGATCTTGAGTTGGACTTGCCTGAAATCAAATCAGAGAGGAGCTTTCAGCCAGGAATGCTCAGGCACCCCACAAATGAAGCGTCCAAGGCAAAACTGTGGGTTCTCCTTGAGCAAATGAACAAAATGTCATATCCCATATGGATCTGGCTAATGGGTCAGATTCGATCCATCACTGAATTCCGGCAACACCTCTATCAAATTGCTTGCCTCAGTTTTATCATCTACACAACTGGGAAAATAACATATATCTAATCAATTACAATGAGACATTACTGAGATTATTTTAGTTCTCTGGAACCGAGATTCTATGATCTTCAGAACTAACACCAAAACTTCTAGGTTTTGTGGTCTCTCCATGAGGAAAAAAGCCAAATGCAAGGAAATGTTAAAGTTGGGGAGAACCCTTAGGGATAATCTGGTCCAACTGTTCACCTATACTAAGGAGCTTTCAGCACCCCCACTTTGGTCTCAAACCCCCTTTCTTTTATGTTCCCACAGCAGTATATTCATACCTTAAACAGAAATTATCACTTACGTACGTACTTGTATTTCCCTATTAGATTGTATGCTCCTTGAAGGCAGGAACCACATATTATTAATCTACATGTCCCCAAAGCTCAGCACACAACATGTTGTTCAGTAACCTGGTGATCCAAGCTGGATCATTCTATAGCCTCTGCCTAAATAATTCCAGAGGCAGAGGCATACCATTTTCTGTGATACTTATCTGCTTTCCAGATATTCATGGACTGTCCCCTGGGAATGCCCATTCCAGATTGTTCTTAAATCACTTCAGTCTGCTACATTACCATGTGCAGGGAGTCTGCCAGTGCCAGGACTAGGCCCTTCATCTCACTCCTACTTCTACTCTTGCACAAAGCACAGTGAAGCTCTTCCAGAAAACTGGAGAAGCGCTGACTAAAATAATTGATCACTCCCCACCTTCCCAGATCTCACCTCTTGAATCCATGCCCCAAATCTCCTATGGGTCTTTGAAATGATTGAAAACAGTGAGCTCCTCATAGGTCCTCTCATAATCGACTCCATTTTGCCAGTTCAGAACATGGCTTAGACTAGCATAGGGGTGCGGCATGGGTGTGAGGTTGACTTGACTAGAACGCTGGGACTATTCTTGGGTGTCAAATACTGTCACCAGAAAGTAGCAATGCCCTCTGAGTGCAGGACCCAACCAGCTACTCTTTCTGTCAAAGGCTTTCCCAAGCTCCGTGCCCCTCCCAGATACAAACCTGTTAAATGGGCCACTTTTCTCAGCTCCCTTTTTTCAGAAGGTAGACTGGGTTGACCTGTATCATAGAGAGATGAAAGATATACGTAAAAGTTGAATACCAATTATTCTTTTGTTGGGACTCCAAATTGGTCATTTAAATAAAAGTGATTTTTTTAAAACCACAAATGACAACAATCTAACATACACTAATCATTCAAGTCCAAACTGTTGAACTCACAGCAACCTGTACTTCAGAAACAAAGAGGTAAAAGATAAACCAAATTGAACTAGACATATGCACAAATTATGTCACCAAAAAAAAGTTTGATTGATAAAGAGCTATCATATCACTTACTGCATTTGAACTCGCCACAATCCTTTGAGATAGATTATTGTCTGACCTTGTAGATGGCTAAATGAGCTTAGAAGCTGGGTGATGTGTCCAAGAATAAAAATGTTAGAATAGGATGGACACTCCAGTCTCCTGGCTCCAAATTAGGGTTTTTTTTCCAGTTCTGCTGCCTCTAGGACTCCACAGGACAGAAGCCAAGGAAGACTATGATTTCACCTTCTGGCCACTAGGTCTTCCCCTTAGTGGCGTTCAACCATCTGCCCAAATTAATCATCCTCAGATCTCAAATTTCTTGAATAGCTCCCCATTGAACATATAATTGTGTAAAAGTTTCCCTAGCCACATGATCTCTGTCTGTCTAGCCTCACCTCTTCTGCTTGCTCATGTCGGCCAAGGCTGCACAACACGAGAGCTGATATAATCTGACTGCACTCAGCTTCCAACCCCCGGGCCTTTGCTCATGCTGTTCGTCTGCTCAGAATGCCCTCCAAACAGATCTTTGTGGCAAATCCCTATCAACCCTATAAATACCACCTGCAATACCTTGGGGAAATCCTCCCAGGCCTTTTAAATCAAATATGGCCTTTCCCTCCTTTGAAACCTAGGATCACTTTGTCTTTACCTTTTTAATCAGTTCTGACTCCCCATTTCTATGGTAGCTGTATAACTTGTCTAATTCTCCCCCAAATAAATGGCAAATTGCCTACTATTCATTTAATCCACCAGAATACTTAGCTCAGTTTCCAATACAGGGCATATGACCAGTAAATATTTCCTAAATTAAATTGGAGGAGTTAAAATAGACAATAGCTCCCAAAGTAGTCCTTATTTCTCTGGCTTCAAATATTTTAACCAAAGAGAGCCACTGCTTCACTACTAAATTCAGCTAAGACATTTAAGAAAGATTCACAGAAAGGCCCCCATCCACGTCAAGCTCATTGCAATTAGCCTGTGAAACTCACCTGTGGCGTGAGATTGCCTCAATCAGCTGAGAACATGACCTGAGCAACCATGACCTCTCTAGCCACCCAAGACCACCCACCATGAAAGAGGTGTTAGCGAAGAGGAAAGGCAAAACTGAGTCTCCTCTACATTCCTATACCACAAACCATCTGTGCAACTGGTCTGGCATTCAGCCACGTTCTGACAGGAAATGGAACAGAGAACCACAGGTTGCATATCTTTCTATCCCTCACAGAGCCTTGCACAGTGTGATTCTCATAGAGGGTCCTCAGTAAAAATACCTGCAGGATAAATGCTGAAATAAACTGGAAATAGATCCTACACATTGGTGATGAATGTTTCCTACACTCCGGGACCTTTGCCATTCTCACTGCTGGAATGTTCTCCCCTGTCCTCCCACACCACTCCACACCACTCCACACACACACACACACACACACACACACACACACACACACAACACCTCCTTTGAGGGGACTTTCCAGACCACTCTATCTTACATCACACTTAGTACAATCTGAAGTTCTACTGTCTGCTTGCTTGCTTTTGTTTACCCTTTCCTGCTTGCTAAAAGCTCCCTTAGGGTAGGACCCCTTTCTCTCTTGTTCTCAGTCATCACCAACACAGAACACCCTGCCTGGGACATAAGAAACTCTCGAAGAACATTTGTGAATGAATAAAAGACCTAATGAGTTAACTGTGGAAAATTGGAAAATGAAAAAGGAGCAAATAAGTATGTTTAAATAATATTTGATAGTACAACCCAGAGAAAGTCACTGTTAATTTGAAGTAGAAATACTTCTAATTCTTGGGGCGCCTGGGTGGCTCAGTTGGTTAAGCAACTGCCTTCAGCTCAGGTCATGATCCCAGAGACCCGGGATGGAGTCCCACATCGGGCTCCCTGCTCGACAGGAAGCCTGCTTCTCCCTCTCTCACTCCCCCTACTTGTGTTCCCTCTCTGGCTGTGTTTCTCTCTGTCAAATAAATAAAATCTTAAAAAAAAAGAAAGAAAGAAAGAAAGAAAGAAATACTTCTAATTCTTTACTAAGAATATAAAAATCTGCACATGCACTTATATAATCAATTTAAACTAAGCATACTGATTTATAACTGGTCTTTTTTATTTCACAATATAGAATGCACAATCTCAATGGCCTTAATTGTAATTATATGGATTTCACTTGCTGCATATGATACCCTCTGGATATACTGTGATGTATTTAATTTCCTTTAAGAGGCATTTAAGTTTCTTCTGATTTGTTTATTATAAATAGGTTTATAAGAAATGATGAACATATTTTTCTATGAATTTCTGGGTATATCTTTGATTATCTTACTAACATAAATTCTTAGTGATGAGATTATATGGTAAATTAACACTTTTTTTAAAAAGATTTTGTTTATTTGACAGAGAGAGAGAGAGCACAAGCACGTGAACACAAGCAGGGGGAGTGGCAGGCAGAGGGAGAGGGAGAACCAGGGTCCCCACTGAGCAGGGAGCCCGATGTGGGGCTTAATCCCAGCACACTGGGATCATGACCTAAGGCAGAGGCAGATGCTTAACTGACTGAGCCACTTGGGCACCCCAGTAAATTAACATTTTTCATTCTTTGGTGCATTTTTCCAACTGGTCTTCAGAAAAGGTATAGCAATTTACATGTCCCCTGGCTGTCAACTACTGTTTAAGCAGAATTTTTTTAAAAGATTTTTTTTTTAATTTATTTGACAGAGAGAAATATAGCCAGAGAGGGAACACAAGCAGGGGGAGTGAGAGAGGGAGAAGCAGGCTTCCCGCCGAGCAGGGAGCCGGATGTGGGACTCCATCCCAGTTCTCCGGGATCAAGACCTGAGCCGAAGGCAGTCGCCCAACCAACTGAGCCGCCCAGGCGCCCCAAGTAGAATTTTTGTCTCACATTTTTCCCAATCTGTTTTTTTTTTTTTAAATCTCTACCAATGGGATGAATGAAAATGGATATCCCATTGTTTTGATATGCATCTCTTTTCCTATTGATAAAGTTGCCACTTTGTTCTCCATGGGGAAATTCACCAATCTCTGGTCCATCTGGATTGATAAGAAGATACTTGTTTACTGGAAGAGGTAGACCTGACTCATCTGTTCACTTGACTTTTAATCACTAAAATGATCCCAGAGAGTGGGTGAGAGATGAGTAACTAGGCACCTGTTTCACCAGCCACATTCCACTGATTTTCAAAGCTGTTTGATTTTAGAAATCCTCCAAAGGTTTTATTTTTCTTTTCTTTCTTTTTTTTTTTTTAATTTATTTGACAGAGAGAAACATAGCCAGAGAGGGAACACAAGCAGGGGGAGTGAGAGAGGGAGAAGCAGGCTTCCCGCCGAGCAGGCAGCCCGATGTGGGACTTTATCCCGGGTCTCCAGGATCATGACCTGAGCCGAAGGCAGTCGCTTAACCAACTGAGCCACCCAGGCGCCCCGAGGTTTTATTTTTCTAACAAATATTTCTACTCTGCTTGAACACATCTGGACTTTCTAACACTTAGGGACTTGAATCTAGAACTAGAGACCAGAGTATCCCAGGGATGGGTCCTCCAGAATTTACATTCTGGAGCAGTAGGATGACTTGGGCCACCTACAATAGGCACATAAGAGAAATTGGAATAGGCTCCTCTCGTCGGATGGCCAGTCCTGACTTCTGTTTTCTTCCCAAGATTTACCTATTGTCCTTGCAGAGGCATCTTGCTTCTCGTCTTTATTTCTCATTCCATGGCCATGATAGATAGAAGTTTCCCTATTTCATAGGGCACTAGCCTATGTGCTAGAAAGCCCTGTAGGTGACAGAGCACCAGGAGTCTGCGTTCCTTCTTAGCCCCAGTTCTACACCAGCAATTTGGGGCATATCCCCTAATCTGTCTGGTATTCTGATTCTCCTCTGGTATTCTGATTCTCCTCTGAAAAGTGACCAATCCTTGGACCAGATTGGTTCCAAGCTCCCTCCCAACTCCTACCAAATCCAAAGTTTGGTCAATCTTAGTTGAATGAAGCAGAGCATGCTGAATCTACCTGCCCACAGTTTCCAAACGATGTCCCAAAACTTCACACAAGGTATGTGTTCAATATTTTCATCTTCTCCCTTCTCCTGAATCTCATACAAAGGGCTTTCTTTCATTGAAGGTAGCTAGCTCATGCTTGCCTTTGTGGGGGAAGCTGGACTAGCCCTGGGAAATGGCTAAGGTCTTTACCCCAAGACTGCCAGTGAGGGCAAAAGAACAATCCTAATGTGGATGATTAAGTGCGTACTTTGTAAAAGCTTAAAGGGGCACCTGGGTGACTCAGTCAGTTAAGCATCCGATTCTTGATATCGGCTCAGGTAATGATCTCATTCAGGGTCCTGAGATAGAGCCCCTGTGTCCGGCTCTGCACTGGGCATGGATCCTGCTTCGGGATCTCTCTCTCCCTTTCCCTCCACCCCTCCCCCATAAATAAATAAATAAATAGATAGATAAATAAATAAATACTTAAATATATCCTAGAAAATTTTTTTAAATAAAGCTTGACTCTTGAGTAATATCTTAGAAAGTTTGAAGAGGAGACAACTATTCCCAGAAACATCTGTCTCTTCCCCTTCTTCCCCAAATCTCCCTGGGACTTAACAGCCACTGCCCTGTTCACAAAAACCAGGAGGCCTGAGGAAGGGGGACAGGAATGGAACCAGCTGTATCTGTGTTATCTCGTTCCAAAGTCGAATGGAAATTATTTGAATTGTGGGAAGTCCTCAGTTATACTGCCTTTGAATGATCAAGTTCACTTCCTATGTTAGGGCAGCTCAAGGAACCAAAATGAGTACTGATTCCGAGTTAGCCAGGATTCCTTTTGTCGTATACATGTGTCCAAGAATGGGATGGAATTCAAGGCATTTGACCCACATGATTCAGCAGTGAGGACCGTCTTCAGAAACTCAATATGCATGCATAAAAGGACTCACCTATCTGCTTCTCCAAAGATGATGTTATATGACTTCGGCTGGTGGACTGGCAAAAGAGAGGAAAAAAGATGTGTAAAAAGTATGAAGTTCTTTAAGCTAGAGGAGGCAACGTTGTTAAATAAACCAAATAAACCTGAGAAGGGAATCTCCATACCTCAAAACCTCTGCTAATTCAGACTCTGGCCATGCAATCGTGTCTCACCATGCTCCAGTTTTGCGATGTGAAATAGTTTTAATATTTTTAAGTTATTTTCAAGGAAATTTAGTTTGGTCTTTTAAACAAATTCGCTTCTGAGCAAGACTCCAAATTATTTTTCTTTGCTGAATCACTAACCTCTAGGTAGGGGTTCAGCAGGTGGCCTTGCCAACTGAGAAAGGAAGAATTGTACCTGCCAGTCCTACTCTGGCCCTGATCCTTTCTAAGAGAGCAAACATCCCTTTCACACATTTGAGCCTCCGTTGCTCTGCCTCTGGAACAGAATGACTAGAATGACCCATTTCAAAGATATATATATAAATATATATATAAAGAAAAGACTAGAAAATACTTTGCAAGGGAGGTTACGGTCTTTCTGGGTCTTGGTATCCCTCCCCCACCCCCTGCTGCAGAGCCGTCTACACCCGCGTCTCCAGGGCACAGGAATCCACACCCTAGCTTACCTCTCGGAGTTCGGCCACCTCCTTCTGTAGGTGGAAGAGCTGAAACATGCCCAGCCCCAGCGCAACCAGGGCCGCCAGAAGCATGAAAAACATCACAAGGAGACACAGGCCTGTGTTGTGGTCCCTCCGCGTCTTCAGCGGCAGGGGCACCGGAGACAGCGGTGGCGGTGGCGGTGGTAGTGTGCGTGGTGGCGGCGGCCTCCTCGGCCCAGGCCTTCCGGGCACAGACGAGGGACAATGGAGGACTGAGCCCGGAGTCGCCCAGGGGGGGCTGGCACTGCTGTCCACCCAGTAGATGTGGGGGTACGGGTAATTCAAGGGCTGCTGCATGGCTGCCAGTTCCACGGGCTAGACCCCAGCCAAGGTGTCAAGGCCAAGGCTGGCCCCGCTGTTTTTCTGATGCTGGAGAGGAAAGCCGGCTCGCTCTTTATAGAGTTTCCACGGCCAAGGGAAACACCTCTCTTTCGTTCTCTCTTTCCTTCTCTCTTTCTGCTTCTCAAAGAGACACCCACTCACTGCATCTAAGCTGAGAAGCCTCAAGACCAGACACTCAGAGCATAGCCCGGGAAGTTTCCGCCCACAATGTTCTGATGAAAGCCTGCAGGGCCCCAGCCGCTGTGGCCCGCTACCTGAACCACTGGTGGGATAGCCTGATCTTTCTCAGGTCCTGTGAGGGGAGCAGCACTGGGCGCGGCGCTGTGGGCTCTGTCCACCCGCCAGCTGCTGGGAGAGGGGCAGTGGGGTGTGTCCAGGCCCTGGGGAGCGAGACTAAGGGGTCGGAGCCAGAGGAGTCCCGTCCACATCTTAAATTTCGCCTGAGGGAATTGACCCCTTGCTGCCATCCTTTCCCCACACCCAAGTACTATTTACCCTGACACAGCAAAGCACTATAATTTATGGGATAAAATTCTGCCCCACCCCCTCTCTAGGGTTTGGATCAGAGGCTGCAAACAAGTGGCTGATATGCCTATGGAACCCATAGACCTCACTGTATTTTTTCTCTTCACTGTGGTCCACTTTTAAAATCGGGATAGTGCACATGAAAATATATATATATATATTGTTATGTTCTAAAACATTAGCATACTGAACACCCCAGAGGCCAGCCTGACCCAGTCAGCTGGGGTGACACAGGTCTCCCAGCTGGCTGGTTGTCCCACCCTTCACTGGGCAATGGCCTTCTGGTCCCTGCAGGCCTTTGTTTGCAGCCTGTGATATGGTTGTCAGGTGTAATACACGGTGCCCAGTCAAATTTGAATTTCACATAAGGAAATCATTTTTAGGATAAGTATATCCTAAACATTACATGGAATACACTAAAAAGTTGTCATTTATCTGACGTTCAAATTTAACTGATTGTCTTATTTGTTTTCTTACAAAAGATGGGAACTCTATCTGGATGGACCTCACCCTTCTCTCTGGCCTCGAGTACTATTTATGTGCCAATGACTCCCAAGTGCCTGGCTGCAGTCCTATCATGCTCCCATACAAACCCATAAACCTCTCATAAAACCCAATTTTCCATTTTCCTGGAGAACTCCACTCTTCAGATTTTATTAGCCTTTCCATCACACTGGGGCATTTCTGCACCTAACATTCCTGCTCTCTGCCCTGGCAAAGGCGACACCAGATTTGGTTCCCTGCCGCCTTCAGCCCACCTACCCCGCTCCCGTACCACCTGTTTCACTTTCTTTCTGGTGACGACTTCAAGTCTTCTCTCTTTCTCTCCCACAACATCTAACCCAGGCCGGCTGATCTGCCCCGCACTTGTTTCTCACATCAGCACACCCTCTCCATTTCTATTTTTCCTGTTATTGTCTTAGGTCAGACACTGATTACCTGTCACCTGCCATAGTTCAATGGCACCCCAACTGCTCTCCCTCCCACCGGCCTTCCTGAGCACAAATCACCCTGTAGAATGACGTAAGAACAACCCCGATGAGAACAAACTTGGAGATCTCACTTTCTCACCTAAAGCCTCATGTTGGAAGTTTTGAAACCGGAAGTCATCCAAATTCCCTAGCGTGACACACAGGGCTCCTTCCCATTAGACTCCGACAGTTGGCACTGTCTCCTCTCCAGACACTTCTGCCCACATCCCACTCTGCACTCCTGAGACAGCGTGACAGATGAGAGCAGAAGGACTGCACGAGCTTCTCCTTTTCGAGGTAGGCAGAGTTAATGTGCTTTTGAACTCACATATGGCTTTACTCATAGTTACCAAAAATGGCAAGTTTCACGTCCTGAAGTAATAATCAGAATGTCTAATTTAAGGAATCTACCATATGGACAACCCCCCCCCAAAAAAAACCCTTGAAAGTATCCTGAAATAACTCTGACAAAAATTGTGTAGGATCCTCTTTTTTATGCAAGAAAAATTTTATTGGAGCTGGCAAAGATGCAAGTGAGTGAAAAAACACCACCACACCGAGGTTAGGGAGGATAGAAAGTGTTGTATGACGCTTAGGGGTTTGTGGTTCTTGCGTTAAACTGCCTGGAGCAAATCCCATTTCTTCCAGTTATGAGCTGTGTGAACTGGACAGGCCACTGTCCCTCCCTGGTGCCACAGTTTTCTCATCTATAAAAATGGGCCTCATCAGAAAAGTACTTCCATAGGGCATTGTGATCACCGAGTCAAAGCCTCGATTCATTTTTTTTTTTTTTTTTAAGATTTTGTTTATTTGACAGAGAGAAACACAGCTAGAGAGGGAACACAAGCAGGGGGAGTGAGAGAGGGAGAAGCAGGCTTCCCGCCGAGCAGGGAGCCCGATGTGGGACTCGATCCCAGGTCTCTGGGATCATGACCTGAGCCGAAGGCAGTCGCCCAACCAACTGAGCCACCCAGGCACCCCTTGCCCTTAGCTTTAAACTCTTACCAAATGTTGCCCTAGTTGTTGTAGTAAATGCATCAAATTTTCCCACCTGCAATCCACCTGTAGACTTTACATACCTGATGGCCTTCCACTGAAGGTAAGACGAAGCACAGAGGGGAGACAGGCTGCTGGGAACAGCACAAGTTAATGCCCAACTAGGAAACACAGAGATTTCACCAGTGGACCCCTCTGTTTCAGGCTATGATCCTCCCTGCTTTTCTCTCTCAAACTCCCACAGAAACTTTGAGCATTCTTCAGTAAGAATGATGCTATACTTACCACATCTCCCTCTGCCCTGCTTCATGATTTAATCCAATAGAATGAATCAGAATCCTAAATATCTCCCCCAACCCATCCAGTGTCCTCAGATCCTGGGGAAAATCTGAACAGAAACAGAGAGACAGAGAGCAGTCTTTAAACACCAGTACCTGCTCTTTGATAATTCCACCAAATACCATATGTTGGCTAAATTCTGGATAAATAAACACCCCAAGAGACAAGAACAAGGACTTGTCACAATTTGGGGTACTACCAGAACCTTGTTCATGAGCAGAAGTAACCTTTCCAAACAAGATCTTAGCTCTGCGATTACTGGGGGAGGGGAGGAACACATATATTTGCCTTTGAAAGATGCACTGAAGGGACACCTGCCTAGCTTAGTCATTACAGCAGGCGACTCTTGATCTCAGGGTTATGAGTTTGAGCCCCATGTTGTGTGTAGAGATTACTAAAAAGAAATAAACCTTAAGAAAATGCACTGAATAAATAAATCAAAGGGCCAGCTGGCTGGTAACTCCGACGTGCAGAAAACTCCAAATGAGGAACTTCTCTCTTTCTCACCTCATCCTTCTACTTGTGCTGGCAGCGTCTCTGATTCTCAAACCAGGGTTCCTTGAGGATGGATGGGGGAGACAAATCCAGAACTGGTGATTTCTTTTGGGGTAGGATTGCCTCTCATAGAGATTTAATGGGATGTGGGTGAGGCTTGGGAACAAATTTAAGCGCAGGACCAAATCAGAGAACACTCCTTGTACAAGTTGTTAGAATTTTTTTTTTTTTTTTAGTTATCTGACCTCAGTAGATGAAATTTAAATTTTCTTTAATGATGGTCCCTCTAGCATTCTAATTCCCTTCAAAAATTGTCTGGTCCCTTTAGTAAAAGAATTCCAATGATCTTTCCCCATCTTAGCATGTCAACTTCATGGAGGTTAAAGGAACAGAAGAAGAAGGGGCTCCTCTTTCTTTCTGACCCTCCTGTGTTTTAGCAGGGGAGCGGCCTCAGGGGACTGTGGCCTGGAGCTCTAGACGTGACTCAGCCATCGCCTGGAGTAGTGCCGGAGAGAACCCGTAGGTAGCTCTTCCCTGGGCACCGGGAAGAGCATAAAAAGGGAGAACACTGAGTATTTACAAATTACACATGGCACACCATGTCTGTCTCACTCACTACCACTGGGTGAAAATTCAACAAATCCATGTTGGCTGACTTACCAAATACAGAAGAGTGTGAGGTTGGAAACAGAGGCCTGGTGGGAATTAAGAGTCTTCTGCAACCTCACTCAGTGATGCTGACTGGGCCATCTTCGGAGGACACTCTGCTGGGTCAACAGGGGGCAGCACGGCAGCGCCGCACCTTCCCTGCCTTTGTGTGAGGCCAGCCTTGGCACATCTTCAGTAAATGTGTTTCCTCTGTCATTGAGAATAAAATCTGGCATCTTTGGTGTGACTTCCAAGCCCCTCATTATTTGGGCTCTTCCTTACTCTACAATCTCTATTCTCTTCCTCTCATGCCACACTGCTGTCACACGGGCCTTTCCATTCATCAAATGTGGCAAGTTCTCACCCACCTCAGGGCCTTTGCCCAAGATGCTGCCATTGGCCGGAATGTTCTTTGTCCTACCTCAGCCCTACCTTTATATGACCAGCTCCCAGAATCCTTCAGTTCTAAGCCATAGATCACTTCCTCAAAGAGGTTCTCACTGGGCACTCCATCTAAATGAGATAAACCCAGTTAGTATTTTCTCATTGTATTCTTTTTTTTTCCTTTTCTGGTTCTTATCACATTTTCATAAATAGATATTGACTTCTGCACTCTCTTGTATACACAACCTAGCACAGTGCCTGATCATAAATATTGGAACAATTTCTTTTATAACACCTTCAAATCACAATGCATTCACTCTCTCAGTTTCTCATCAAATTTTGGCTCTTAAACCCTGAGACAAGTAAGACAACATTTGGGAGGAACTGCACAGGCTTACAACCAAAGGCTTCATTCCCATTAATAATCCAGCCAGGTGCCAGGTTGGTCTTTCCTGCCTCCCCATGACCTCCTTGCCACCCAAAGCACATCCCAAGAAGCCAGGGAGAGACTGTCCTTCCTCCTTACTCAAAAATTTTAATACCATTTAGCGCAGTCGCTGTTTTTCTCAAGAGGCTTATCAGGTTTTCTTGCAGTTAGAACCCTGGTGGCTGGCTGATCCTGACATGATAAAGTTCGGTAGTGGCTCAGCAGAATGACCATCTTTTTAACTTATTTTTTTTTAAGCAGACTACATGCCCAGTGTGGAGCCCAATGTGGGGCTTGAATTCACAACCCTGAGATCAAGACCTGAGCTGATATCAAGAGCTGGATGCTTAACTGACTAAGCCACCCAGGCACCCCCCAAAGTTTAATGCTTTTATTGAAGTACAGTTGACACAGTGTTACATTAGTTGCAGGTGTGCAAGATTGGTTCCACTTCTCTGTGTCATGTTGTGCTCACCACAAGGGTAGCTACCATCTGTGACCATACAACACTATTACAATACCATTGACAATATTCCCTGTGCTGTGCCTTTCATTCCTGTCACTTCTTCATTTCATAACTGGAAGCCTGTGCCTCCCACTCCCCTTACCCATTGTGCCCATCCCCCCATCCCTTCTCCTCTGACAACCATCCATTTGTTCTTTGTATTTAAGGGTCTTTTCCTGCTCTTTGTTTATTTGTTTTGTTTTTTAAATTTCTCATGTAACTCAAATCATAGAGTATTTGCTTTTCTCTGTCTTTTTTAGTTAGTATTATATCCTCTAGGTTCAGCCATGTTTTAAATGGCAAGGTGTCATCCTTTTCTTGCCTGAGTATTATTCCATTATACATGTATGTTTGTACGTATAAACACACACATGCACACACGAGTGCATATATCTTTTCAAATTAGTGTTTTTATTTTCTTTGGGCAAATACCCAGTAGTGAAATTACTGGACCATATGGTATTTCTACTTTTAATTTCTTAAGGGACCTCCAGTACTGTTTTCCACAGTGGCTGCACCAATTTGCATCACCATCAACAGTGCATGAGGGTTCCTTTTCCTCCACATCCTCACCAACACTGGTTATTTCTTGTCTTTTTGAGTCTCGCCATCCTGACGTGTGAGGTGATCTCTCACTGCGGTTTAGATTTGCATTTCCCTGGTGATTCATGATATTGAATACCCTTTCATCTGTCTGTTGGCCATCTGTATGTCTTCTTTGGAAAATGTCTATTCGGGGGTGCCTGGGTGGCTCAGTCATTAAGTGTCTGCCTTCCGCTCAGGTCATGATCCCGGAGTCCCAGGATCGAGCCCTACATCGGGCTCCCTGCTTGGCGGGAAGCTTGCTTCTCTCTCTCTCTCACTCCCCCTGCTTGTGTTCCATCTCTCGCTGTGTTTCTCTCTGTCAAATAAATAAATAACATCTTTTAAAAAAAAAAAGAAAAAGAAACATTTTGAGTTTATTTTTGTGTATGCCATGAGAAAGTGGTTGTCCAGTTTCATTCTTTTGCATGTAGCTGTCCAGTTTTACCATTTATGGAAGAGACTGTCTTTTCCTTATTTATTTTCTTGACTTCTTTGTTGTAGATTGACCATACATGTATGCATTTATTTCTGGACTCTCTGTTCTGTTTTATTAATCTATGTCTCTATTTTTGTGCTAGTACCATACCATTTTGATTCCTGCAGGTTTATAGGATAAGCAGATTGACCATCTTTTGAGTCCTTATATGCAAGCATAACAATACCTTAGACCCACCACAAATGGTGCTGAGGTCATACACTGGCTACTAAATCATATGAATGTGTCTGGATTTCTGCCAATTAGAGAAATGGCTAAGTATGAATTCCAAATCTAAAATAGTACCTGGTATTAGAGGCACTCATAAACATCTATTGATGACATGAACATAAGTGAGGAAACTAACACTCAAATAAATGAAGCGACTCACCTAGGGTCACAAAACCTGTTGCTGTTTGAGCCAAAATTCTAAACCAAAAAAGGGCACAATGTGAAAATGATTAGGAAACAAGAGTGCTTAAGACAACCCTGCGAGCCGCACCCACAGATGCATGGGACGGGGAGCTCGCTGCCACCAGGGTGGTGAGGAGGTGGGACGGGGTGTGGGGCACACCCCTAAACAGCATCTTTTAAGAATAGAAATGACTGAGTCTTGTGGGCTCTTTTATGAGCCCCTTATTGATGTTTGAAATGTTTCATCGCAAAAACACATGTCATGGTGGGTTTGTGGGAAAATCAGAAGCACCAAAGACTGACTCAAATGTCAAAGTCGTTGTTTTTGTCACCCACTGCTTCCTCTGAGTGTCTAGCAGATGTTGGTGAGGGCTGTGTATCTGGATGCCTCGAGAGCCTTCCATCCTCAGGGTCTCACGAGAATCGACTTTGGGGCGCACGGCCTCCGAGTCTGGGATATGGTTTGCTGTCGTGGGCTGTGGGACAACTTCAGCCCGGTGAATGAAGCGTTCTGAGTTCTGCACCCATTTGCTAGTTTACATGAGGCTCGCACCTCTGAGCCTTGTGTGCAGACCAGCTGCAATCTGGTCGTACCAACCCCAAACCTTCCCCGGCTCTCAAACCTCATCGCTAGAGTAATCTGGAGATCCCCATGCCGTGACCCTTATTTCACAGACATGGACCTGAGCCCCAGACAGGTGAGAGGATTCTCCCAGGACCATGGCCAGAGTGTTGAACAGTTAGGAAGAAAACCTGTCTTGTCTCCCAGTGCTTCCCCAGCATGTCACAAATATCTGGACAGGAAAGCACGGCATTTATTTCCATCCAATACGATCTCTACATTCTCAAACATCAATTCCTACAAAGCACCATGGAGGGTGTAAAGACGGGCCTTTGGGCACGCACAAGTCTTTAAGGAGCTCCCAGTTGGACGGGATGTCCCTCCTGTCCTCACATCCCTCAAATCCACCAGCCTTTCCTGTCCCTCGTAGTCAAAATGCTGACTCAGTGTTCTGTCGGGATGGGTGGGGAGGAGACCGGAAGGAAAGAGACACTTATTTTGCAACCACTATATGCCAGGCACTCTATACATTCTCTTACTTGACTCTCAAAGAGTCTTCTAAGGTGAGTATTATCTGCATTTCAAAATGATTCAGAAAAGTGGACAAACTCATGAAGTGGCCGAGCCCAGATTTGAATTCAGGTCTTTCCATCAGACCCCACTGTCACTCTTTAGCTTTCTCTTCTTCCCATAGCCGTCCTCTTGCCCTGTTGAGACCCAGGTGTCTTGAGAACCTTTGATAGGTAAGTTTCCCTCCAACTTGTGTTTGTGTTTATGTGTGTTTTGATGTTATGTGTTTCCCCCAACACATAACATCAAAATCCTTCTCATCATTCTAGGGAACCTGAGTTCTAAGTTGAAGGTCTTCAGTCACACTTTTCAATCCCCACACTGCCCCCCTCACCCCTCCATGCCCCTCCTGTTTTTATAACACCTACCTGCCTCACTTGCAACCATTAACTATCCTCACATCCCTAAAGGCATTTTGGGAGTTGAGGCTTTCCAGACCCCGCCGCCCCTCTTCACCTCACCTCAAGGCAGGCAGCCCAGGCATTGCCCCCTCCTCTGTTGACAGAAGAGGACACCAGAGCCCAGCTAGGCTGTCCTCCCACCAAGCATTCCCAGACCATCCCACACCTCCACTCTTCAGGGGCCCTGTTCCTAGACCTTATGGTGCCGCACTGTGTGCATGTCATTCCCATGTCATGTTAACATGTGATTTCTATTCCCTTTTCCTGGGGGTCACTCTATCATTCCAGCCCATTGCTTGGTTTGTGCCCTTCATTCACAGTTAATCCTCTTTATCTTATTCTAGCTGCTTAGCTTAGCCCAATGTCCCCTAATTACACTTGGGAATAGCCTCTACCCACAATGTCCTTGGGTCTCCCTGATGAATTCTTCCTTCCAAAGTCAATTCCGACAACACCCTGTTTGTGAAAACCTTCTCCAGGTACAGTGCATGCCTCCTTCCTCCAGGTCCCTATAGCCTGTTGATTACAGCACTTAACCCACCAAGTCATTGTAAATCTCTCTTATTTCCTAAAGGCAAACATCTTCACTACAGGGACACTTCCGTGTCCATTTTGCAGTCACAGTCTCTAGTCCGGAGATTGGCAAATGGGAACCTTCACTCAATAAATATTTCTGAATATTGCTCACCTAGAGAGACTAGGACCAAAGAGTGGAAGGTTCTGCCCCACTAGACTCTGAGTTGTACAAAAGCAGGGGGACAGCGTCTTCCATCGGGAGGTCCCCACTGCACCAACAAAGTGCTACAAGCCCAGAAGGAATCACCACAGCAGAGATTTGGGGTAGATGGCTGCCCTAGACGGTCCTGAGCTCCCTTGTAGCTCCAAAGAGCACGGTTCCATGGTGAGCAAGAAGTTGGTTGACGGCTCAAAAGACAAACGGGAAAAGTGGAAGACAGAGGAATGGAAATACAAGAGGCACAAAGTGGGAAATAAAGGGTCAGTGGGGAAAGGGAGGCTGAACACTGGAAAAAGGGAAAGACCTTCCAGTCCTTGGAAGGACTGGCAAGAAGACCGTGGGAGAGCGGGGCTCTTTGACCATGAGAAGGTGCTTGCGCACTGGTACAGCCAGAGCCCCGAGGCTCCTGCTAGCCAGGAGGCCGGAGTCCTGGAGAATATTAAAGCTGACGTGCTGAAAGCTGCTATTCCTGGAAACCAGCCAGAAACGGACAATGCCCATTGCACCAAGGCAGGAACCTAAATCCTAGAAAATCAGCTGCAATGAAGAAAAACCAAGGGACACGGGAACACAGGGAATGCCCTTATTGCCCCCAGCCATCTGGCCCTTTGGGAAGTGCTGCAGCCTGGCCAGCCCCAAGCCAACATGATCGAACATGGGTCCTCAAGCCACAGAACTTGCAGAGGGCAGCCCACCTCCAGCTCTGTTGACGCACAAGCCCCAGACTCCATCCATCCCCTTTTTCCAAAATATATTGCAAGTTACATCCCTAAGCTCTGGGACCCATCCAATCTCCAAGGATAGGAGCCCTGAACTCATACTACTTTCACTGCGGGTCCAGCCCTAAGCTCAGGGCCTGGTTCTTATCAGTACACAGCCTCTGCTGCCCCTAGGGGTGCCCGCAGTGTCACAAGTGTTCATGTTTACGGGGCTCCCACTATGTTCAGATACCGAATAGGATCTTCTGCGTGGATTCTCATGTTGATTCCTTGAAATAAGCCAATAAGGTGAAATATTCTCCATGGCAGGTCGGGAGACTAAAGCTCAGGAAAGCTAAATGGCTTTTCCGGAATCACACACACAACTATTAAGTGACAGAGCCTAGATTTAAACCAGTTCCAGGGCCCACAACTCAGGGCCATCCAGGAATGGAGCCTTGCTCCCTGATGCCAAGGTCCCTGCCCACATATCCCCTCCTGGAACACTCAGGCCCTACCTTGCGCCCTGCTGTCTTCGGAGGCCTGTTCCTCTGCCCCAGGCTCCCCTCCCTGTGCCGTGCCTCTTGGCCCAAGTGCTTGAGGCCTCCGAGGCAGCCCCACTGACAGGTGCCCAGCTAACCTACCCCGCTGCCTCCCAGCCGTCTCCTGTCCCACGCCTCACTGCCGTGGTGGCCAGTTTTTTTATCTCCAGCCTCAGAAACCCGCCCCCCATCACCACTACAGAGGTAAACCTTCACATCTTGATGTCCACATCTAGTCTGTCTTTCCCCCAACAGAACTGTTTGAAAACTCGCTGAGACCTGAATGCATCTCCAGAAAGCAACTGGGAGATGGCTGAATCAGCCGCTTCTTTGCTCTGACCTAACCTGCGAGTATGCTGCCCTTACCCTTGCACATCTCACTATTCACCGATCAAGGTCACTTGACAGCAAAGAAAGGGAGATGTCAGCCCCTGGGCCTGGCACTCCTCAGGCTCTGATCCTCTAAGCGCGGGTGGGGGCCTTGGGAGGGTGGATTTCAGTCTAGGGAGCAAAGGTCCCTTCTCCTTGCAGCTCTGAATTCACTTACCTGGCGGCACCTTCCCCATGCCTGCACGCCGAGCACACCTCTTGCACCAGCATTCTGGTGTGTGCACACTCACATGTGTGTCCTCCTTGCACAGATCGGCTCCTCTCCCTGTGCTCTTTCTCCACCACCACCACCACCATCACCCCGCAGGGTGGGGGAGGGGGAGGCTGAGGAGGACAGGCGCGGAGAAGAAAGACGCAGATGACCCCCGGATGACTGTGGTGGCAAAAGCAGCTCCGTCTTCCCAGCACTCCTGGGGCTGGTTCTCTTCCAGCTCCTGCTCCACAGAGTGAGGGGAGTGCTGAGGAAGCGGTCAGAGGGTGGCAGAGAGCACTTCCTTTCACACCAGACCTCAGAGCCTGAAGCAAAGCATCATCGCATCTCCTTCAAAAATCTCTCCTCCCCACATCCCCTTTCTCTGGTTTATGGGCACATTGTTTGTTGCCCATTTTGTCACACTCTCCTCTACCACTGGTGTGCCATTTGCAGCCCCGGCCGGGGATCCCTGCATTCACAGTCAGGGGAGTTAGACCTGAGCACCTCCTAGCAGTTCGCTTTGTGTTCGTTCACATATTCACTCTGCATCCCCTGCGTGCCCCTGGGCCAGGCAAGGATCCTGCCCTCAGCCCTCACCCAGCGTGGCCATCTAGTATAATCTCCCATGGTCTATCTGTCCAGCTGGAAATCTGAGACGAAAGACCTTCCCAGATGCCCTGAGGATCTTGGCCGGCAGCATATCACTTCCAAAAGGAAACTATCTCTGAGCAATTAAATATTAAAAGTGTTATATTCAGAGGTTTCTCATGCACAGATGTCTCCTTCCCTGCCTCCTGCTCTCCACACGTCAGGCGTGCAAGGGGTGTCTGCTTGTGGCTGGTGGTGAGCAGCTTCGTGTTTAAGGTCCATGCACACCTGGTAGTTGAATGACTGTGTCCCAAGAAATTAAGTGTGGTCCACACCGAAGATATCCATGTCGTAAGTGACATCTCTCATCCTGAAAGAAAGGTTAGATATTCTTGTCACTCACACTCCTCTTCTTGAATCAGACGGAAGACTCTTTCTTTCATTTAATCCTTAAGGTGCCTGAGTCCTGCCACCACCAAACATGGGGAAGTCCCACCCCCATCATTAGGGATTTGAAGTGTCAGCTAATGATCAGCGGCTACAAAGGGAATGGACTCTACTAGCGATGAAGCATCTTGCCGAAAACCTAATACTAAAGATGAGAAAACTGAGACTTAGGAAAAAAATGAATGAGTCAGGCTCACTTGGGTTGCGAGTGGCAGAGCCCGGGCCCAAACCCCATTCTCCCAACATCAATCAAGGGAGCTGTGTTCTGTAGCAGGTGGGAAACACCCTGACCTCCCCGGAGAGAGGGCGCAAACCACATGACATTTTAGTTCTGTTCAGACACATCTATGATGCTCTTTTGTCCCCGAGATAATTGGTTTTAGCCACTTTTGTCCCCATCTGAGAGCAGAGATGGCACTTCTTCATTGCTCCACTCGACTAGAAATAGTGAAATGGGGCTTGCCTTCCCAAGAAAACAGCCAACTTTCTAAAAAAAACAAAACGGACAATCCCCACCCCCACCAAAGAAAACCCAGCTCCTCCATGGAACCGGAGGGGAATGGGATGGGGGACCCAATTTAGAAGCCCAGCCCCTATGGCTTAGCTAGAGAGACATGAGTGTTTCTATATGAATACTGATACGTGGGGAGGACACCAGAATCCCCATCAGTGACTGTGCTTGTCCCCGAAGTGGAAATTTGTTCTATCACCCCTGCCCCATATGTGATAACAATAGTCCAGGGACGCCTGGGTGGCTCAGTTGGTTGGGCGACTGCCTTCGGCTCAGGTCATGATCCCGGAGCCCCGGGATCGAGTCCCACGTCGGGCTCCCTGCTCGGCGGGAGGCCTGCTTCTCCCTCTCTCACTCCCCCTGCTTGTGTTCCCTCTCTGGCTGTGTTTCTCTCTGTCAAATAAATAAAATCTTTAAAAAAAAAAAAAAAACAATAGTCCAATTTTCTTTGATGAATCACCTGCTCTCCTTCTCTATGTGGTTCAGTCACAGCTAACCCCACCTGGATTTCCTCCTGCTCAGTAATGGAAACCGCCAGTCCTTCTGGCCCAGTGACTGGAGCTGAGAGATGGGCAAAGACACATGTTTGGTCCATTATCTGAGCCCAGCAGTGCCTTAATCTTGGAGCTCTACCCTATGTTTTCTAAGTTGTGGAAGCCTTAACCTTTTCTCTTCTTTTCTTTTCTTTCTTTCCCACTTGTTTTCTTCCCTTCTTTTCTTTTTCCCTTCCCTTCCCTTCCCTGTCCTTCCCTGCCCTGCGCTGCCCTGCCCTTCCCTTCCCTTCCCTGCCCTGCCCTGTCCTGCCATGCCCTTTCTCTTTCCTGACTATAAGCCTATCTGAGTTGGATTTCTGTCACTTGCAACCAAAAGAGACCTAATGAGCCCATAGTAAGGACACTGAGTTGGAGCTCAAGGAGAATGAGATCTTTAGTAAAGGGCAGTGACAATATCCTGGGCACCTGGCATGAGTCAAAAAGGAAAGGTCAGCTCCACCCAAGCAGGAGTGTGGGCCCTCGGGAGGTGCCCTGTTGCCAGAGCAGAGCTCACCAAAACCAAAGAGCTCATCCTGAGCTGACATCTAGTCCTCCGCCCACCCAACTTTCCAATGAGATTCAATGTGAGAAAATGAAACTGCTTTTGATGAGGTTTTGCCCCCCACTGACTCCCACAGTGCTTTCCAGGTCCTCAGAATATTACTTTTAATTTAAAGGCACCTAAAGATGCCTGAATTGGGGTTCACCACCAACACATTTTTTCTGTTGCTGAAACCCAAGCTTCCTCCTTTTATAATAGACATCTGATCCAAAGCCCTTCTTTCTCCGTGAGGACTGTCTCTCCCTGCGTTTGCCCAGCACAAACAGGGAGGACATCAGTTCTTTAACAAAAGCACAGGATTGGAACTTCAGGCTTAACTGCAGGTCCTTCTTTTTGAGTAGATGCTTTGATTTCTTGCTTCTTCTCCTGGCTCATTCCCTGCTAATCCTCGATCCTCCTTGCCAGTGTGGAGTTGGAGAGAGGGGGCAGGTTACAGACTCAGGCACCGCCACCAGGTCAGGGGCTCCCCAGTCATTCTCCCAACTTCTGCTGAGCATCAAGCCCTGCAAACCGCTGTGGGGATATCACAGAGCACAAGACAGCGCCCGTGCACAAGGCTCCTACCCAGCAGTCCATCAGTGGGGATCTTACTACAAAATGACTGTACAAAAACAGTGTGGAGATTCCTTAAAAAATTAAAGGTAGAGCTACCCTATGACCCTGCAATTGCACTACTGGGCATTTACCCCAAAGATACGGAAGTAGTGAAAAGAAGGGCCATATGCACCCCAATGTTCATCGCAGCAATGGCCACAATCGCCAAACTGTGGAAAGAGCCAAGGTGCTCATCAACAGATGAATGGATAAAGAAGATGTGGTACATATATACAATGGAGTACTATGCCTCCGTCAGAAAGGATGAATACCCAACTTTTGTAGCAACATGGACTGGAC